>JABUQX010129334.1:12500-17500 GCA_015478945.1 Trachelipus rathkii
AAAAATATAATATCAATATTTTCACTTCAAAAACTTTAAGTCGTTCAAAAAAAGTGAAATATTAAGATTTTTTTTCTACTTATCCGATCTACATCAAATTTATTAGAGCTTGGTATAGTTGGGCGGGATAAACCTTTTGGTACTTAAGATAATTTTTTTGTATACTAAAAAAAAAATTTTTTAAATTCCCAAAATTTTTTTTTTTGAAAAATTTGTTCCATGAACAAATCCAAAACGAATGCATATACAAAGAAATTTTATCTAAGTTAAAAAAAAAAAAAATGTGCCTCTTTTCCCGACTACATATGCCTTTGAAAATTTCATCCACTTCGCCCAAACAGAAAAAAATTTATCTCAATTTTTCATTTCAAAATCCAAAAAAAGTGAGTTTGGAAATTGGACAACGCTGAGCACAAAACTCAAAAAATCGGAAAAGTACTTCCGTACTTTTTTAGGTAATGGACCTATCTATGCATATTTCAAGTTTGAAGTCATTTCGGAAAAAAATCTGGAAGTTGATTCGAAGAATGTCAAAAACATGGGTTTTGAAAAATTGAAAATTCTGAAATAAATGACTACAGACACAAAAAAAACACCGGAAAACAACGTTTTAGAGGCCAAAAAAACTATATTTTGGTGTTTATATAGTCAAAATCGGCTGATAATTCCGAATTTTATTTCCATTTTTTAGGTGGGGTGAAAACTGTGGCCAGCCCCCGCAAAAAAATTGGATCTTGCCCTGCCTTTAACAAGGCAGCGGGGTTACTGGATTTGGAAAGAGAGGTAAGGACCAAGCAGATGGTGGAAGTAGGGAATAGGCAAGATGTATACCCTTCAACATAAGAGAACGGTAGCTCCTTTTGCAAAGAAATATTGAGGAAGTTAAAGATACTATAAACTGTGTTTGCAAATGGTCAGTAAGGAGGATTCTGAGGTATCTCTTGAAGAATCGGTGTCGAAGAATATGGTATTGGGATTTGAAAGCGAAGATAACTTGTGCACATGAAGAAAAATCACATCAAATTCAACTTCAAGGCTCATGCGGAGGACTATTGGAAGACTCCATTTGAAATATGGATTGCCTCGTTTTTGGATGGGATTTCACAGGTGTAGTAGAGTTGGGATGCCTGACCATATACTACGCATCTATAGCCTAACTTCGATCGGATTTGGGCAATGTGGAAACGTAAAAGGGACACAATGATTAATGATTTTGAGGTTAGATGACATAATAGGTCAAGAACACGATGACGAGTCGTTTTAAGGAGTTTAATGAGTGGTGCGTATGTTAGGTGGCCATCCAGAATGAGGCCTAGAAATTTGACTTTTTATGTTACAGGAATGGATGAACCATATAAGCTTAGGTTCGCGGGAGGAAAGTGGCAGGTTCTTCGACTTCCTTTTTTCCTAAATAGTACTGATGACGTTTAGGTGGGAGAGAAATGGAAGCCATGGGGGTTAATCCAGTTGTGAAATATTCTCAATAGCTAGTTGGAGTTGCCGTTCAAGAAATGGCAGATTGGCACCAGAAATGTATAGCGCCAGGTCATCAACATAGAGAGGTGAAATGACCATCGCTGCAATAGAAGTAACGATGTCATCGAATCTGAGAGTAAGTAATAATACACTTAGAGCACTGCCCTTCGGAACGCCTTTATTCAGAGTATTGTAGCGTGATAGAACAGAAAGGCACCAAATCTAGATGAATCTGTCTGACAGAAGGCATTTAATAAAGAGAGGGAACTGGCCTCGGAAATCGAACGAGTGGAGTTCTCCACTCGAAATCATAAGCTTTTTCAAGGCCAAAAGAGACACCAAGAACTATACAACCAGTTCAGAAGACTTTACGGGTGTCATGGTCCAGTCTTAACAAGGGATTCACGGCTGAACGATTTTTGCGGAAACCAAATCGTAAGTTTGGAAAAGCCTGGCGACTCTCCAGAATAGGGAGAAGGCGGCGAAACCATCTTCATTAATTTGCAAGTATGACAGGTCAGGGAAATTGGTCCTTGGTTGTCCGCCAACTTCGGATCTTTTTCAGGTTTGGGAATAGGGATTATAAAAGATCTAGTCCAAACAGATGGAAAAGAAAATTCGATCTGGATTCTGTTACACACATCCAGCAAGAACGCTGATGCAGAGGGGTGAATATGGTGGAGTATTATGTACAAAATTATTTCTGGGCCATGTCCACCGTCTTTACTATTCACTAGTGAAGTTTGATGCTCTACAAGTGTAAAAGACGATTATAGGTATGATCTTCCCATTTCGCTGTTGAAAAGTCTGGAGATGCAGTGCTAATTCTCAACTTTTGAATGACTTTAGGATAGCGGAAAGAGCTCGAGTGGCTAGCAAAACTATAACTAAATGCATCCGTAACAGCTAGTATAGGTAATATCAAGCCCATAACGAAGTAATGTGGGTGGAGAGTTGTTGGAGCGGCGAGATATTTTCTGTACAACTTTCCACACTAAAGAAAGGTGGGTTGTGGAGTTAACAGTCGAAGTATAATATAGAAACTATTGTTTACGTGTTTGGCAATTAATTTGACAAGATCTTGCTTCAGCAGCTTTAAAAATAATAATGTTTAGGGTGGTGTGGGTCCGTTTGTATTGTCTGTTTTGTTTTTTCTTCTCCCGGTTAGCTTATGTGCACTCTTGGAACCACCAAGGGGTTCCCGAGCGTCAACCTGCGGAAGATCGCGAGATACAATCTTCTGCTGTGACAATAACTTACTGGAAGAAGGTAAAGGCGGCATCAATGGTCGGAAAACGTTTGTTGAAGGGAGAAAGTGGGATAGCTGTGGCCTTATGAAAAGAAGTCCACTACGCCCGATCATAACGCCAGAGGGAATGTGGTTTTAACATTGGGTTCGGTGCTAGCTTATTTATGGCTACTGGGCAATGGTCACTGCCGTATAAGTAATCAAAGTGGGACCAGGTAAAGCGATCCCTAAGTGAACGGGAGCAAAAATAAATATCTATACAAGAAGAAGAGTTTTATCTAAAAGTTCATATATGGGGAATGCAGTGTGAAGGCAATCCAGGGAAAAGGGTGTTAGGAGATCAACGAGGATTTTAAACTTAGACGAGGTGACAGAATCGCCCCATAAGGGGTGAATAAGGTTGAAATCTTCCAGTAAAATAGCCGGAGTGAGGAGCTTCTTAAAAAGGTCAGCTATGTCGATCTTAGTAAACTCACTACTCGGAGCCAAGTAGACCGAACAGACAGTGAGGTCGGTGGACAGATGGTTTCTTGCTGCCACAGCATGAAGTCTAGTTGGAACAGGGACTGGAGAATAAAAGGACATATTTATGAATGAGTATTCCTGAGCCTCCTCTATCATTGTCACCTTTTTCTATAGAAGTTAGCGGCGATTTATATTCCGACGGTTGGAAGAAATCATGATTACATAGTTGAAGTTTCTAAAACCATATGTATTTTGGTATACATATGTTTATTAGTTGAGCAAGTTCTTCTAAATTAAAATAGTAATCACGACAATTCCATTGAAGGAAGTAGGCCGTGCTATGCTGTTATGAATATTATGAGGATAGTCTTTTTGAGACATTTGTCCCTATGTGGCCAGGGCTAATGTTTGAAGTGAATTCAGATGGATAGGAAAAACTTAGACGTGGGTGCCGACGAGGAGGAGAAACAAATCCTGGTAGTAAGGAATAGTCGTATAACAGAGATTTGGGTTGTACGACTGGTTTTGGGTGTGCATTTTCAGTAGTATTTGGTGGAGTGGCTTCGCCATGAATGCGAAATAAGTTAAGTTTACCAAAGTCCCTGTTTTGTGTGGACTTGGTTGGTCATTGGAAGAGCAACAAAAATGCTCATATTTGGGAGTGGAATCGATATCAGCAACTGTCAAGCAAACAGATTCAGAATTAGGTGAATAATATGGGACTTTTTCCATAGAGGTAGTGTAGGAAGGTGCCACCGGAAGTTGGAGTTGCGATATTGGGATCCAATATGGGATCCGTTGGGTTACGAAAGTCTAACGCTGGAGACTTTGTCAGTGAGTCATCAGGTGGATCATCAGGTGAGTGATTTTGGAAGACCGGACAATTTTAGTTAAGATGGGGGATCAATGGGTCTCCTTACATACCGCTAGTAGATTCAGAACGTGTGGAGAGCTTGCGGTGCTTTGCGTTGAAGGTTTTCCATTCATCTCTCGGAAACGCAAGAAGCATTAGAGAGAGAGAGAGAGAGAGAGAGAGAGAGAGAGAGAGAGAGAGAGAGAGAGAGAGAGAGAGAGAGAGAGAGAAGAGAGAGAGAGAGAGAGAGAAGATGAGAGAGAGAGAGAGGGAAAGAGAGAGGGAAGAGAGAGAGAGAGAGAGAGAGAGAGAGAGTGGGTTGTGACATCAGGCTTCTTTTTGGAACTATAATCCATTTCATCCGCTAAGGCATAGAATTCTTTAGGGAATGGTGGGATAGAAAATTCGGAAGAAGAGTTATAAGGGCTGGAATAATCCTGCAAGCTATCAGAGGGTTGGTTGGTGGGTTGTTTGATAGCTGTAATTGTTTGGGTACAATATGTTGATGTCATTATTTTTTGTCTCAGGAATAGACTTATGGCGAGGTCTCTTCTGAGTTGCTTTTTTTTTAAATATCTGCGGTCAATGTGTTTTGCCTTAGGAATACGGATGTTTTGTATTATAGCGAATATTCTTTAGCTTGGTTTTTAACCTTTTGGTTCTGCTTAGGAACATCTTTTTCAGGAATTTGAGTAGTGGTGGGAGACGGATTAAAGGACTTAGACGCAGGCCTCTTACGTGAGTGTGGCGAACTCATCTGGAAGGTAAGGAATGAAGTGTCTTGGCAGGATATGCTCTCCAAGATCTATGGTGGATGAACCAACGTAGTTTCATTATTGGTTAGTTGGTTATTACTCGTAATAGGGTTGTTGATTGCATTTTGAACGAGAGATTGGATCAAGGATTGCTTTTGAACTATTTGAAAAATTAGTAGTATAGGCACTGCAGGCTGGTAGG
>JABUQX010129334.1:22500-25111 GCA_015478945.1 Trachelipus rathkii
GGTCCAGCATTCCGAAGAGGCCAGGCATGTAGCTAAAAAAGCTATAACAGCTACACGAAAATTAAATGTCATTTTATTAATCAGGAGACATTTTACCCCTGAATTTAAAAAAAAAAAAAAAAAAAAAACGCTTTTTTTAAAAATAAAATTGTTAAAAATGTTGAAAAAATTACAGTTTTTGGAATACGAAGAAGCTGGATTAGTCGGAGGAGCGGGCAAAGTTGCCAAATGTTGAAAATTTTTCTTTCTTTGATACTAAGAATTACCCGACGCCGGTAAAATTAAAGATGGACGATAGAGTCGGGGTTCTCGGTCTACCGGGGGACGAACGGGGCGGACTTCGTCCCCCCCTCTGTTCCCTCCGTCGGCTCGAAACCCCCTAAAAAGGATATAAAGAAAAAAAAATAACATATTCTCCAAAGCGTAAAAATAAAATTGTATTTGGCTCTCTCGTGAACTAATGCAGGAATTCAAGGTCAATCACTGCAGTACCACCTTGCCAGGTGTAAGATTTTACTAATAATTTAAGGTGTTATTATAAATATTTAGACATAAAATAATTTTTTTTTAAGTTTTGTCGATGAAAATACTTGCTGAATCAAAAATTTTATTTATTTTTCCTGTAGATGTTATAGTTTTCTAGTTACATCGCCTGGTCTCTTCGGGATGCTGGATATATATACGGTATTATATATATATATATAATATATATATATATAATATATATATATATAATATATATATATATATATATATATTAATATATATATTATATATATATATATATATAACTTATGTTAAATATATATTGGTTGATTCTCACTTTGTGTTGCAGTGAAAAACTTCAATCCGAACAGTCTATTAATTCGCCCACCCATTAAAAGGAAAAAAAAACCAAATCTACAGAACCAAGACCTTCTACAAGTAAATTCAATAACAGATTCACTGGAAAAATTTCTACAGTCAGTAGTGATGAAGCAAACACATGCATTACCAAAAGAGGTAGTGCAAATGATTTAAACTATCACTAAGAAACACGACTAAAACAAAATGATGTGATCCTGTCAGTTGGTGGAAAGTTAAGCAAAAGTAAACTTGCAAGGAAATTACTTGGCCTGTCCTCCAACTTAGTGTTCTAAGTGAGAGAGTATTTAGCAATGCTGGGCTAATATAGGATGAAAAGAGAAACAGACTCTAAGCAGAAAAGGCAGAAAAATTGATGTTTCTCAACCACAACCTTCCTATATTTGAGAATTTCATACTAGTGAAAAAAGTATATTAATCCATTGTAAAATATCTTTCATTAATGGCGGAGGTTGGGGAAAGAGGTTAGTGTGGAGTATTTGAGTTGAGTCCCCGTCCCCCACCCTGGTAATACACATTTTTATTAAATAGTTTTTATCTCTAACTCTTGTCCTTGCTCTTAAACTGGTCAGAGCTACCTCGGAGGCCGCACGCTATGGCATGGCACAGAACCGCGACGGTTCATTATTTTGAAATGGTCACCCGGTGGTAGATAGGCTTAAAACTCGAGAATATATTGGTATTTCTGCTATATATAGATATAGAAACTATAGTATATAAATATATATATTATATATAATATATATAATATATATATATATACTATAATATATATATAATATTATATATATTATAATATATTATATATAATATTATATATATATATATATAATATATATATATATATATATATATTATAGTATATTATATCTCAAACATCCGCATCCGCGGATGCTTAAAAAAATTGACATCTGCTGCATCACTAATAGATATATAATATATATTATATATTATATATATATATATATATATATATATATATATATATATTATATATATATATAATAATATATTATAATATATACAGTATATATATTATAATATATATAGTAATATATATAATAATAATATTATATATATATATATATATATATATATTATATATATATATATATATAATAAATATATATATAAAATATATATTATATATATATATATATTATATATATATATATATATATATATATATATATATATATATATATATATATATATATATATAGATATATATATATATATATAATATATATATATATAATATATTAGATACTATATATATAAATATATATATATATATATATATATATATATATATATATAAATATATATATTATATATATATATATATATATATATATATATATATATATATTATAGTATATATTATAATATATATATTAGAAAAATTTTATCCATAAGATTGTTAAGAAGAGGAAGCAAAAAATTTTTAAGTTTATAGCTTATTGCTTCTTTCTTTTTGTTGTCTTCTGAACCATTGCAATTGTTCATTGTCTTGGATTTTTTTAGGTTTCCTTTGTCCATTCATAGCAACTCTTCAAGTCGAATTTAATAAACTACTATATTTTTCTAATTTAAATAATTGAATAAATTTTTCTATATTATAGCAATTTTTTTTTTAATAAATGGGAAATTTATATTTGAACATTTGATTATTCATTTTATAACTCTTCTGAATTAATTAGCTAATCGTGATGCTGCACATTAATCGTGCTGGAAAAATCTCTGG
>JABUQX010129335.1:0-31386 GCA_015478945.1 Trachelipus rathkii
GTTGTACTTCGTTCAATAACTATCAATACAGTGTTTAACCGTTTTCGCATTTATGTTTGAATAACCGCGTTTTCGTGCGCCCTTCATGCATATATATATATATATATATATATATATATATATATATATATATATATATATATATATATATATATATATATATATATATATTTAAATATATATATATAATATTATTTATTTGTTAAGGTATTGCACAGCAAAATAGGGGCTCGAGCCAACGGGAACAGAAGGGGACGTTCATACCCCGTAGGGGAAGGACGGAGGAACCCCCGCGACACTAAATACCAAAAGAGAGAGGAGGTTCCGGAGACCCTCCCGGAGGGAATAGTTCTACCCTGTCGTTCCCGGAAGGCAAGAGACCCGGCTCCTGCCATCTTGCGGTTTACCCTTGGGTGTTCCTTTAGTTAAAAAAAAATTTACTTAAACCGACGGAGTCGTAAAACATTGTAACAGGTCCCATATATTTTGGATCATCAAATCCCTATAAGCTAGAAGTCTTTATCATAAAAGATGTTCCTAATACTATTTTTTGGCTAACAGAGTACAAATTCAAAAGAGTCCTAACGACTTTCTCTCTCTCTCTCTCTCTCTCTCTCTCTCTCTCTCTCTCTCTCTCTCTTTTTTTCTATATATATATATATATATATATATATATATATATATATATATATATATATATATATATATATATATATATATCGAGATATTTCTTGATGAAGACACGCGGGTTCAGTATCAATAAATAATTTCTGTTGTCTAGGGGTCAATACTTTATCAAAACCTTCACAACTTGCTGAATATCAGGTTCAAACTTCAATGAGAATTATTTAATGGTTCTAAAAGCCGTGCAGGTTTGCAAATCAATCAAGATCAAAGCAGGAGTTTTACTCATAAGTAATATTAAAAGATATCCCAATCACAAGTTTAAAGATCGATAGTTCGAAAAGCAAAAAGCCATTACAAAAATATCTTTGCCTATTTATACTAATTGGCAGTATCTTACATATATCAATTAATGAAAAAAATAATATCATTCCTTAACTTGATAAGTCTAAAATTAATTATATACCTATTAAATAAATAGACATGTGGATCTCATAATTGCGACATTATGGCCCTCAGGCAAGGTATAACTTGACACACGCCCCTCCTAAGAAGACAAAGTGATGTGTCATCTTTCTTCTTGAAAAGAAACGTCATGGATACCTTCGCCTGAAAAGAGTACGTCTTTCCTTCGGTATTTGTACTGTGCCATCGCTTTCATCCACGCTGAAGTGTTTCCTATTTCTTCGGTCTTCGGGATCGTTCCTCTGTCCGATCCATTTCGTTCTTCATCTTGACCTTTCGACATTGCAATGGAAGTCTTCTGACACGGATCACATGACCTACACAGACGACACACGTCATCAAAAATTAATTATATACCTATTAAATTAATTATATACCTATTAAATAAATAGACATGTGGATCTCATAATTGCGACATTATGGCCCTCAGGCAAGGTATAACTTGACACACGCCCCTCCTAAGAAGACAAAGTGATGTGCCATCTTTCTTCTTGAAAAGAAACGTCATGGATACCTTCGCCTGAAAAGACTACGTCTTTCCTTCGGTATTTGTACTGTGCCATCGCTTTCATCCACGCTGAAGTGTTTCCTATTTCTTCGGTCTTCGGGATCGTTCCTCTGTCCGATCCATTTCGTTCTTCATCTTGACCTTTCGACATTGCAATGGAAGTCTTCTGACACGGATCACATGACCTACACAGACGACACACGTCATCATGAAACCTTGGCCAGTAAAAAAAGCACATTTGAAGCCTGTCTGATGTTTTCTTTATGCCTAAATGTCCCGCTAATGGAGATTCGTGGGCCAGTTCCAAAAGAGTTGCCCTTAGTCCGTGTGGTGCTATCAACATTTTGTCAACCACACCATTTTTTTTACTATCTTGTATAGTATCCCATTTTTCTTTTCGAATCTCTCGTCGCCTGATCCGAACATACCACGGATTTTTCCCAGAGTGGGATCAGCCTCTTGGAGTTCGATCAATCTATCCTTCCTGACATCTCAACTCTGGTCTTTGTCTAACCTTATTCTAAATGGATGATATGCCGCATCAACTCTTCTCTTGCCGCCACCTCAGGCTGTATAGCTTCTCCAACTCTTGCTTCAAGGCTATCTGAGTTTGAGAAATTCTCTTGATTGTGGAATGGGAGATTTCCATTCAAATTTTCTACTGTCTTACTATCTTTTGTAGCAGTTTCAGTTTCATGAGTTATTTCAGATCCGTCGTCCTTGCCGACATCAATTTTATCATTATTTTTTTAAATAACATTTTCAGCTTCATAAAGAACTTCGACAACGGTTGTGTCCACGTCGGTATTAATTTTATCATTATTTTTTTCAATAGCATTTTCAGCTTCATAAATAACTTCGACAATGGAAGTGTCCACGTCGGTATCAATTTTATCATTTTTGTTTTCAGTAGCATTTTCTGCTTCACAAGTAACTTCGACAATGGATGTGTCCACGTCGGTATCAATTTTATCATTTTTATTTTCAGTAGCATTTTCTGCTTCACAAGTAACTTCGACAATGGATGTGTCCTTGTCGGTATTAATTTATCATCATTTCCAACCCTATTGTCTCCGGACCTAGCGCGCCTGGGATATTTCCCAATGTTAAATCATATAACGCATCGTTCAGACATAAAGCTTCGACGTATCCCGTATAAAACGGAGTGCGAATCCAAATTCTTGCTTCAGGGGCCATCCTAAGGGTGTTATCAATCGAAGCATTTTTCTGATCTTGCCTGTGAATTGATGGTTTCACGAACTTCTTTCTTTCTTGCAATTACGCCACTACACCCTGTCACGAAGTACTGATACATCAACGACATTTATAGAACCATTCGTTACGGGCATGAAGGGTGACATTTGAATCATCCTGACATGACATAGAGGGGATTAATTTTCCATTGACCTGCAACATACCGTCCTTTACCATTTACTCACGTCAACACACTCATCGTCTTCCACAATTTTACATGCCCTGCAAAATTCCCTTTATTAATGGAATTATCAATTGTAACGGCAGCATTGTGTATTTCTTTTCTTGGGGCTTGCCATCTTCTCTCCGCTGTCTTGTTATCGCGGTTAAACCTATTATCATAATAATGCCGATTACGAGGATCTGTTGTTCCCATTTTGGGCAGAATAACAAGCGCTGGAATCGTGGCCGCCTTTGTGGTATATTCCACAAACTTTGGTGTGTTGGGGTTGAGTAATATGACTTTGTATCTCCTCGTTATTGTCAGATGTCACATAAGGGTTCAAGTCTTCCCTATTGGAACAAAGGTTCTTACCCCTTGCTTGAAGAAATCTATCAGCGCGAGAAGCGATGTCGTTTAAACTAAAGAGTCCTACCTCTCTTAGAAGAACAGCTAAGTCCTTTGGGCAACAGATGAGAAATTGATCAACCACCATAAGATCGGTTAAACCTTGAAAGTCTTGGCTGAAACTTGAGAGTTCACACCACCTTGACAGATACGATTTAATTTGATTCAGTAATTAGCAATGAGCCTCATCTACTTTGGGCGCTTCCTTGAACTTAGCCCTATAACCATCTTCGAATATTAAATTGAATAAGGAGGGCTTCCGTTAAGCTGAAAAAATCATTAGCTAAGTTGGGAGGCAACGCTATATAAACCGACATTTGTGACGTCAAGACTCACTTAAATAAAGAGGCCATAAACTGCGATCCCAATTTGAAGATTTTGCATAGCTCTCAAAACGTTGAATGTACGCGTCCATTTCGTCCCTTGATTCGACGAACTGGGCCAAATTCGGTACCTTAACATTGGTCGATGGGGATACGTTGCTTAGATGGACGGACGATTGAGACTGATTGGACAGTCGTATTCGTTCTAACTCAAAGTTCCGTGTTCGTTCGGCTTCTTCAATTTGTTTATTAAATAATGCAGCTTTCCTATCGTCTTCTTCTTTCTTGAGTTGGGCATTCCTTTGAGCTCTTTCTGCTTCAGCAATTCTCTCTTCTTTGTAGGTCTTCTCTCTTTTTTTGATGAATTCGAGAGACTCTTTGTCTTTTAGGCCTAATTCTTTAGCCATCTGGCACCAGGATTGGTAGTCCATTATTAATGTTGACAAAGTGGAGAGAGACGAAGAATAAAAGAGAGGTGAGTATCAAAATTCAGCTAGTGTGATGAAGAAATAATTTCAAGCTATATTCCTTCTCAGACAAGGCCACCCAAAAACGTGTCGAGATATTTCTTGATGAAAGACAGGCGGGTTCAGTATCAATAAATAATTTCTGTTGTCGAGGGGTCAATACTTTATCAAAACCTTCACAACTCTGCTGAATATCAGGTTCAAACTTCAATGAGAATTATTTAATGGTTCTAATAGCCGTGCAGGTTTGCAAATCAATCAAGATCAAAGCAGGAGTTTTACTCATAAGTAATATTAAAAGATATCCCAATCACAAGTTTAAAGATCGATAGTACGAAAAGCAAAAAGCCATTACAAAAATATCTCTGCCCGTTACAATGCATCTTACATATAGATTAACGAAAAAATAATATCATTCCTTAACTTGATAAGTCTAAAATTAATTATATACCTATCATCTTACAAGCTAATAAATTTATATATCCCAATTTGTCAAAATAAATCTTTTATAAATAATAAAATTGAGCGAATTGTGAAATATTCTAACCTTAAATAAATAATGGCGAAATCAAAGCTAAAGCTAAATAGTTTTCCCAAATTAAATAAATAGACATGTGGATCTCTCAATTATTATGGCCCTCAGACAAGATATAACTTGACAATATATATATATATATATATATATATATATATATATATATATATATATATATATATATATATATATATATATATATATATATATATATATATATATATATATATATATATATATATATATATATATATATATATATATATATATATATATATATATATATATATATATAAAATATATATATATATATATATATATATATATATATATATATATATATATATATATATATATATATATATATATACTTAAACACGGTCACTCACGGGCAGAGCCTAATCAAAGGAGGAGGTGTACTCGTTTTAACGTGCATGTGGGCAGCCAAGCCCAAGAGAGAATAGCTCACATTCTCCCACCTGACAGAACCTGGGACCCTCTTGGTTTGGCGAGTGCTCTAACACTGAGCTATCGGGCGCTTTTATATAAATAAATATAAAATACATAAAAAAAAAAAAATATACACATACATATATATACATATTATGAGTATTACTATCATTATCATTATTACCGATACTATTATTATCACTGTTACCACCATAACTACCATCACTTATTATCATTATCGTTATCATCAACATCACTAATGTTATCATTTTTACTATCATTACCATCACTGCCACTATCATTATCATTACCATTATTAACATTAGCACCACTATATTATTACTATATTATTATTATTATCATTACCATTATTAACATTAGCACCACTATCAACATTATTACTATATTATTACTATATTATTATTATTATTATTATTATTATTATTATTATTATTATTATTATTATTATTATTATTATTATTATTATTATTACTATATTATTATTATCACTATAATATATATATATATATATATATATATAATATAATATATATATATATATATATATATATATATATATATATATATATATATATATATATATATATATATATATATATATATATATATAAAGTACTCACAATTCATGAATAGTGTCGGATATAGGTTGCAGGAAGTCAGTAACGCATTAAAATAAAATTTAAATTTTTCCCCAATTATTACTAAACCTTTTTTTAAAACATTTGTCACATCTCTTTTCTTGCAAAACTAAATACACATGTAAAAAAGCTAGCAAACTCCAATCGTTTTGGCATATCTCAAATATATCAATAACATTCATTTCTGAACTTTACACTAAACACGTATAATAAACACATCCTTCGAGTATAAACTTTCAAACGATAGTGAAGCCGATTTTGTAGATATTTGTATCTTACGATATTTATTACAAATATCGATTTAGTATAAAATATCTTTTATTGTTCATTCCCGTAAAATATCGAAGTGGACTTTTCTTTTGGTGCTGTCGAAATGTAACATTATATATATATATATATATATATATATATATATATATATATATATATATATATATATATATATATATATATATATATATATATATATATATATAAATAAATATATATAACGTGCTTTATCCCCTTGCAGTGTGTAACACGGGGAGACTACAGGAAATCGAACTTTAAGGCCGGCTATCCCAAACCAGCACCACCAACGTGTTCCGCAGTCGAGTTTTAATTGTTGCCCCCAGGTAGATAAAACTCCAACTACTACGCGGAGGATTTGAACCAGCGTCCTCTCGTGAGGCGGTGTGACTCAACCTCCTGCGCCACGAGTGCGTTATATATATATATATATATATATATATATATATATATATATATATATATATATATATATATATATATATATATATATATATATATATATATATATATATATATATATATATATATATATATATATATATATATATATATATATATATATATATATATATCCTACCAATTTCAGATGGCCTTCAAAGGAAACTCTGAGCTTCTTGTTCTTGAGCAATGTTTTTGGAAGTCGATTGAAAGTAGTCCCCATTCATCATCAATCTCTTGTAGTTTATTTAGTGTTGTTATTGTTTAGGGACAAAGTTCACTTTATAATAAGAGCGAATATGTATGTATGCTCTCTCTCTCTCTCTCTCTCTCTCTCTCTCTCTCTCTCTCTCTCTCTCTCTCTCTCTCTCTCTCTCTCTCTCTCTCTCTCCTTCACGGACAATGCTTTCTTTGGCTGCAGAATCTGAAGAGAAACTTAGATTTGTCCCCAGAAAGAATCTCTCACTAATTCTAAGACAGTTGTATTAGGTCCCCGCGACACTTCTGTCCAAAACAATGGATTAAGTCTGATTTTGCTATAACGTCGATGTTTAACCCAGTCTTGACATTAATACCCATGTATAGATTATTATTAAGAAGATATTTTTTAGTTAAGTTAGGTTGCAAGTCTTGAATTTTGGTCTTTAAAACATATTCAGGGGACATATTTCAGCTCAGTATTTATTACTCGGCAAGTTTTTTTCATTTTCTCGTGTAGTGAAGTAACAATCACACGAGATGATTAGAAATACTCAATCATGATTGTTACTTTCGGAATCAATGCTAGAAATTGATAGTAAAGTTTCATGAAAGGGTTTGAAAGAGCTCGATATGTGTCTTCTGCGCAAGAGTGCGTTCTCCACTCTATGTGTCTGTAAAGAGCAGCTGGAGAGCGTCCCATTGCTCAAGAATTCGTTGAACTGCTGGAAAGAAGGATAGCCAATGAGGTATACCAATTCCAAGAATTTCGTGACTCAACCTGAAAATTAATAGGTGAATTTAGTTTAAGAAAACAAGTGAAATAAAAATTATCCAGCAAAGTAAGTTTAAATTATCTAAAAATAACTTGAACAAGAATATTACTAAAGTTGCTGAATAAATATATCTTGACAAAATCCTGAAACTCTTATATCTGGGCCTTTCTTTTGGCCGAAGATTGAAAGAAAGTATGAATATTTTTCACAAGGTCTTGGCATCCTCGTGGCAGGATGTTGCATGCATCACTTGATGCACGGTGAATTGAATGACACGCAATTCAAGATAATACCAGGGCTGTTTTTCGGAAGGCGACTGGTAATAGAGTTATCACCTTCAACATTTGTATTAGCAGAGTCACACCCAAAGCCTAAAATGTTTTCCGGAGGTATTCTATTTTCCTTGTTAGAGCTCATCAGAAGCTTGTGGAGTCGAGAACCAGTAGCACCTTCAACAGCAGCTTCTTTATCCCCCTTTGGGAAAAAATATCCTTCAAATCAAAAAGTCTGCAAGTAACAAGATGTTCTTAATCAATATATGATAAACTTAATGATATAGAAAAATCTTATATACAATATGTTTATTTTGCAATATTGACAAACTAAAAACTAAAATTTATACTGTACTATGAAAATGTAAGAAAACAAATCTAACCTATTAACAATGCATCTTTCTGATTGATTATAGAAGCTCACTATAATGCATATTATTTTACTGTTCATATCAGTAGATTCATCAGTTGAGATAGAAAATAACTTTTTCTTTTAAAATATTTGCAAGTTCGTCCTTGTAGGTTGCTCCAATAACGTTACTGAGAATGTTTGTACATTTATTTCTTTTAAACTGCATCCCTTGACAAGCTGTAGAATCTGGAAAGCAGGCCTTCGGTGTTGGCAGGAGATAATTTACTGTTTTGAAAGAAAAGTGATGTTGTTATGAAAGCAGCAATTTTAAATTAGCTTCGATTATAGGTTTGTTTGAAGGTGACTGCGAAGGTGACTGAATAAACTATTGGATTGTTGTTTTTGTTGTTGTTGTTGATTCCTTTCGTCCTTTCTCTTTTCTTCGATGTCGCTTAGATTCAAAATGATCTTTTATATTATTTGATTTTGCAACTAGAGCTACATCACACCAACTACATTGATCTTTGGACGGATCTTAACGCTGATGACAAAACCACAATGAAACATTTGGGCAAAATTTTTGTGTATTTCATTCCCTTTCGATCCGATATTTCTATTCACGGTGCTTCCCTTTCGTATTTTTCTTTTTAGAGAATTAAAGCCATCTGTATTTCACATAATGCAAGTTAAAATTGAAAGAATATATATATATATATATATATATATATATATATATATATATATATATATATATATATATATATATATATATATATATATATATATATATATATATATATATATATATATATATATAATGTAAATGGTATAGCTATTGTTACAAGTTATTGATAGTAATGACATAACTATGTTAAGTAAAGTAATTAAGTAATATATTTAAATTTATATCATCATAATTTTATCATCATGATCTGAGGCTCTGGGCGAAGCTAGTAAGTTCTAGTCAGTAGTTTGTACCTAAAAACTAGGTAGGCTTACACTGGATACCTCAAGGGTGCCCACCAGCAGTCTGAGTTATGGTAAAACCCGGGTAAAATTGGGAGATCTTGGAAAATGCTAGTACATATATATATATATATATATATATATATATATATATATATATATATATATATATATATATATATATATATATATATATATATATATATATATATATATATATATATATATATATAAACTAACGGAGATTACTTAATACTATGCTATAAATTATAAAATGTGTTGAATATGAAACGAAAGTTTAAATAAAAATAAACATTTTAAGGTGCGAAAATTGAAATTGAAATGGAAATTAAAATTTATTTTATCTATTTTGAAGCGGATCTACTTTTAGACGTATTGAAATAACTGATATAATATGCAGGGTTCACACTTTCTGGAAAGTCAGGGAAAAGTCAGGAAAAAATTGGTCAGGGAAAAGTCAGGGAAACGTTTTAAATATGCTGAAAGTCAGGGAAATTCCAAAAAAGTCAGGGAAATTTTAAAATTTCCAAACATGAAGAATGATCCATGGACCAAGTTACATATTTTTGATATATTTTTTTTCCTTACTGTATAATTGTGGAATGAGAGATGTATTTGATAAGTGAATGAAAAGGATGGGCGAGGAATGACATTCCATAAATCTACTTCTATCCTGTTTCTTTCTATTTTTAGTTCACTATTACCTACTATTCTTCCTATTCTGTTCGTAGAAGTTGTTCCAAGTTCATCCTTCCGATTGAAGGTGATTGGTATATGGATGTGTTTTAGACTGTATGACTTATGACTTAATCTGTTTATATCTTTTTCTTTTTAGGGAATTATACTTTTTGAGGTGTTTTTTTTTTGAGGTTTGACGAAGTGATTTTGATTTTGTGCAGTTGAAGGTATTTATTATTTATTTATAAATCACTTCAAGCAAAAAAAAGCTTAACTAACGACCAGTGGTTTGGACGTCAAACTGAACCTTGGTTCATTTCTGTTCACAGATTTACAATGTCTCGTACTTAATATTATGGAAAGATTTCTTAGCAGTCCAGTAAAATGCCTGCTACAACCAACAACTAAGCTTTTGCATAAGATTTACATGACAAACTTGAATGCCAGACTATTGCAAATCAAAATGACAGAAAGATATTAGAAGATGTCCTCTGAGTACAAGCCTGTCCAATGGCTCCCATCATTGGATCTAGTATAGTTTTTCATCAGCCAGAACAAGGGAAGCAAAGATTTGATTTATTGCTGAGAAAGCAAACAATAACTGAAACACAGATTCTGTTGCTGAGAAAGAAAAGCACTATGCTCTACTTTGCAGTGAAACTCATTCTACCCTTGAATTAAAATTCAAAATATTTTTTGGATGGTGATTGTCCTTCTAAAGAGACTTGATGAGTTTTTTTTTTTCTTCTAGCACCCTGAGAATCAATGTTATGCAGAATGAAATTATTAAATTAGGACTTGATATTTTCGCATGGAAATGGACAGTGGAAGGAGGTTTTCTATAAATTAAGCAATTTGGTGGAGAATCTGAAAGAACATGGTCTGATTTCTCAAAGAACAATTCTGCACAATGCTATAAGATCTCCTTAAAGTATTCATAAAGTTCCTATCACTAAAAAATGTTGACAAATGTAAAAGCTATGAAGAACATCTCAAAGTCAAAACAGAAAGAAAAAAGAATAAAAGATTGAAAAAGAAAAATTATCCATACAGATCAATAAACTTGAAGGCAGAAAGATGTTAAAACTGAAGGCTTTCACAGAAGAAGACGCTATAAAATCAAAAATTCCAAATGCTTGAGAAGAAAAAGTTAATCTAAATCCCCATTTAGAACTTTGTGATTACAGTGGACGCTATTCACCTAGGCTATTAATGTAAGCTTTAATTTATTTTTTTTTGTATAAAATAAAACTGTTTTCTTTTGGAAAAAATAAAAAGTGCGTTGGACGGCTATGGGGAAGGTAGGCTGATTACTAAAAAAATATTATTTTAAATTCATCCATGATGATGAACCAATTTCTAAGTAAATTTTCAATAATTTAATGTATGAATTGGGTAAATAGGCTGCAATAATAATTAATAGATACTTATGCACCAAAAATAACGAACACACGCTGGTCAGGAAAATTTGCAGATATGGTCAGGGAAAGTCAGGAAATCAAATTCAAAATTTTAGTGTGAACCCTGATATGGGAAAGGCGGTTTTGCATCCGTTTTCTATGGATTATCTTCTAGCTCACTCTTTGGATTAACTTTTTGAAAATATGTTTTAATATTCGTGGAATTGATTTAGATTTATTTTTATTTACAATGTAAGAAATTAATTTATCTTAACCTAACCTAAATAAAATAACGAACCCAAAAAAGAAAAGAAAAAGATTTGCTTTGAACTTCCTATTTAATTCTGGGGGGCTACCTACAATTATTTTGTTTCGACCTCCCTTTCCGTGTCTCCCTTAAGTAACTTGGTCTATATATATATATATATATATATATATATATATATATATATATATATATATATATATATATATATATATATATATATATATATATATATATATATATATATATATATATATATATTATGATTTTCTGCATGATAATCGGCAGTTATTCTGCTAGATTAATTATCGAATTACTTTCGATATATATTTTTAAAAATATTAATTATAGATACATCGATAGTTATTTGCAAGTTTGCAGACAATTTTATAAGTGCACGTGAGAAAATTTGTATTAGGCTTGCTGTGTATATTTCTGAATTTGTATTAGGCTTGCTGAGTATATTTCTGTATTTGTATTAGACCTGCTGGTAATATTTTGTGTTTTTCCTCTATTTCTGCCAGTTTTTGGCATCCTTACATTCATGCCCTGTCAGTTCTGGCTCAATTGAAAGAATTTTCTCTACTTTTGGTCTTGTTTAATCAAAGGTACAGAATAAACTTCGGACAGGTTAGACAGCCAGATAGTTACTAATGTGAAATAAAATTGGAAAATGTGATTCTTTCACCGATTTAATTAAATCCAATGTTACAAATTAAGTTTTATGCTTTATTGCATACTGTATAAATTTATAAAATAGTGGAAATTCAAAATATATTCTAGTAAATTTGTAACCAAATAGGAGAGAATTTTTACTTTTTAAAGTTTTAGTAATTTTAATGATGGAATCTAGTTATTATCTTCTAGTCAGTATATTTTAAAGATTAAATTTTTTTTTTTCATTCTCATTTATTTTAAATATTTAAAAAGTATATCAGTGAAAATCTTGAAGAAAATGCAAATTGGCTCACTAATAATGAAATACAATATAGTTGTTATTGCATATTGGTAATTTTTAAAAATGTCTCAAATTTAAAAAATTAAATTAAAAAATTAAAGCTAAAATTTAAAAATCCCCAAAAACCAGGGTTGGAAAAAACCTGTAGTGGGACCAAAAAACCCCAGCCTAGTGTTTTTTTTTGTTTTTTTTTGGACTTTCTTAAAATTTCTATTTTTGAGGAATATATAAAATGATCTTACTTACATCTTACATCCGCTCCCAGGAAGGCTCATTATGAGCCTGTCAGAACGGCCAACCTCTTCTTCCACTCCCTTCTATCTTCCAAGACCCGTTCTTCGATCAGCTGAATCATAGATGGCATTTGATGTCTTCTCAGCAAATCTTCTACGGAGTCTTCCATTTCTTCCTTGGTCTTCCCCTTGGTCTGCCTCCTTCCCGGGTCTCAGTCCCACCTCCTGGCTGCTACCCACTCCATCTTCCAAATGCTCCCCACCACCTTAGTCTTGCTACATCTACTTTGTTAATAATAGGTATTACTCCTATACCTTCTCTAATTCTTTCGTTTCTAACTCTGTCCCTCTGAATTTTCCGGCCTTGAATCAACTCAATACCATTCATTTCAACAGTCTTCACTCTATTTCTCCTCTCTTGTTGTCGCCTCCCATGTTTCACTTATACAGAAGAACCGGTGTTAAAATACTCTCAAAAATTATCTTCTTCACCTCCCCTTCAATCTCATTATCCCTGATGATAGGATACAAAGCTCTAACTGTTCTCCCGTACTTATCAATTCTGCTAGCAATCTCCAAGGCACTTCCTCCCTCTCTACCAAACATTCCCCCAGATACTTGTATTTCTCTACGTTTTTAATTACCACACCATCCACCTCCACCACCAACTCTTCTCCCTCCTCTCTACTAGCTATCATAATTTCTGTTTTATCTACGTTCATGCACAGGCCCGCTTCTCTCAGTTTACTATCAAAAGCCAACACCACCCTCCTCAGTTTATCTCCGTCTTCACTCAGGACGCCAAGTCATCCGCATAAGCCATCACATCTCCATCCAAGTCCTCCACCTCCTCCCTCCCTGCCCTAATTACCACATCAAAATATGCTACAAACAGAATCGGTGACAATACACTTCCCTGCTTAACGCCAGCTTCAACCTCAAACCATTTCTCGTTTTTATATCCCGTTCTTACATTACATTTGTCATTTTTATACATACTCTCCAAAGAAGCCTTTCTCAAGTAACCACCTTCCGTAATCTCTCTCTCTAAAACCTCGAATAATTTCTTCCTAGGTACCGAATCAGACTTTCTCAGATCTATAAATGCGATGTATGCCTTTTTGTTGTATTCTATTATCTTTTCCGTTATCATTCTCAGGGCGAACATAAGATCTGTGGTGCTTCTATTCGCCCTGTACCCATACTGCTCCTCTCCAAGTCTGGGTTCCACAATTGCCCTCACTTCTTTCAAGTATCTTTTCGTATACTTTTGCCAGATGGTCCAATAACGAAATACCTCTGTAATTATTACATTCACCCACATCTCCCTTTCCTTTATATATTGGTATAATGATTGGTTTTTCCCCATCCCTCTGGAACCTCACTTTCTCTCCAGCACTTGTTGATAAACTTCAACACTGCTTCCTTCACACACTCTCCTCCCTCTTTTATTAATTCTATGGGCAATCCATCTTCTCTCGGGGCCCTTCCATTGTTCATTTTCCTTAAGGCCTCCTCCAGCTCTTCCCTGGTAATTACCCCTGCTTCCTCCCCTGGTCTCACTTCTTCTAACTCCTCCTCCATTTCCTGACCCTCCTCACCCAGAAGTTTTCCAAAATATTTTGTCCATCTCTTATTTATATCTTCCGGTCTTATTAACACTTCTCCCTGTTCATCCTTTATGTTTATAAAATGATCAATAATTGAATTATTGTCATTTCAGTATTATTTGACAAATAAATTAATAAATAGGTATAAAATTTACAAATTAAACATATAATTGGTAACAGACATTGTCCAATTCCCACTGCAGAATAAATGTCATTTCCCGATTGGTGAAACTTGTAAAGGTAAATGGTATTGCTATTGTTACAGGTTATTGATAGTAATGACATAACAGGACTTCCTTAAGTAAGTAATTAAGTAATATATTTAAATTTATATTATTTAAACTTCAAACATTGTTGCCATCATAATCTGAGGCTCTGGGAAGCTAGTAAGTTAGCTACCAATAGTTAAGTAGTTGCTACCTAGAAACTAGGCAGGGTTGCACCGAATACCTCCCAAAGGAGCTGCCCACCAACGAACCAGGTCTGGGTTTTTACTTTTTATGGTAAAATCTAGGTAAAATTGGGAGATTTTGGAAAAAAATATAGTATATGTATATAGTCTCTTAAAAAAAATGAGTAAGCCACACTAGAAAATTCAAAGATTTTAATATATATATATATATATATATATATATATATATATATATATATATATATATATATATATATATATATATATATATATATATATATATATATATATATATATATATATATATATATATATTGCGTCGGGCGGGGTGAATTGTGGCTAAAATTCGTTTGGTGAATGGGGAACACTTAAATATATATAAAAAAAATACAAATTTTTTTTGGTCATTCAATAACCATGCTAGAGATGCTAGAGAATTTTTATATTTTTAAAAAATTATAATGTATTAGGGGAGGAAATTTTCTTAAATAGAATTTCACTTTTGAAATGTTTTTCTTAACTTTGTTATAAAATGAAACGTTGTGAATGGATTTTGATTATTTTTTCAGTGTATACAGTTGGGTATGTTAGCTTTAAACTGACAAAGAACAGTACATAGTGGTTAAGTCACCGGGCCTAACTTGCCCCTATTCACCCACACATAAAAATTATGATGGGTTGAATAAGGGCACCATTTTTATTCTTATTTTATGTATTATTATTATTATTATTATTATTATTATTATTATTATTATTATTATTATTATTATTATTATTATTGATATTTTTATTACCTATAGCTAATTTTAATATAATAAACAGTTACCTATATTAAAGAAAAATTAAAATAAAAAAATTAATTCACACGCAAAAAATGAATTCCAAGAAGGTTCCCTGTTCAGTATTCACCCCCGAATGGGGTTAATAGGGACACCACATTTTAATTCTTATTTTATGTATCATTATTGACATTTTTATACTTATGGATAATTTTAATATAAACAATTACCTATTTTAAGTAAAAATTAAAATAAAAAAAATAAATTTATTCACAAACATATTTTTCAAGAGATGTTCATATTCACAATTTCACCGCCATATGGTGCCCCTATTCAACCCACCAAGGAAAGCTCGAATGAGTTTCATTTAAACTTTAACTATTATTATTAGAATTATATTATTATTTATTTGTGTGCTTATGACATATAATAGGCCCACGATTTTCAGAAAAAAAAATCCAAAAACTATTTGGGAAAAAGAGGGAGACTAGTTTTACTTAGTTTCCCAATTAACCCCTCCCAACGATATATATATATATATATATATATATATATATATATATATATATATATATATATATATATATATATATATATATATATATATATATATATATATATTGACGTGAACGTGGCTCAACCGCATTTATAAAATAATGAAACTTCAAAATTTGTTCTAGTAATTTTATAACCAAAGTGGAAAGAAATTTTACTTTTTTATTAACTGAAAAGTTTATTTAGTAATTTTAATAACTGAATCTAGCTATTATCTTCTAGTCAATAAAATTTAAAAATACATTCATTTGTATTTTTTCATTAAATTTTAAGAATTATTTTTTTTTCATAATCATTTATTTCAAATATTTAAAAGGTGTACTGTAACGCCACAATGGTGCTTAACCTTATTAATGGATCGCCACCACTCTGGTGAACATCTAATTGATAACTGAGATCTGGACCTGGGTAATAAACAACTCAACGCAAATCCAAATAGCAGATACCAAGCGCTTTATGCCACTCCGTACTAGTTTTATATTGACCAAAACAATGTGGGGCTGAAGGACCCTTATGAAATTATTAAACATATATGAAGTGACCACTAACTCTCAAATGTCAACACAATACTAATACGGTGCAAGGGGTTCAAGATATGATAACACTTTTATATGAAAATATTTATTAAAAAAAAAAATATGAAAAGAAAATACTACTTTGATTCCAATGTAAAAATGCAACGTCTAATCCTATACCTCCAATTAGATAATAAATTATTATATGACAGAAGTGTATAGCAAATGATCAGCAAAATGTTTTTAAACACAACTATATAAAATATTGAAAATTTTAGCAATCCTATAATTCCGATTATATAATAAAGATATTATATAAAAGAAATTTATAGCAAAGGATAAAATGTCTTAATACTAATATTAATAAATTAACACAATGTAAACTAAATATCTAATCCTATATCTCCGATTGTATAACAAAAATATTATACAAAAGAAGTATATAGCAAAAGATAAATAAAAATAAATAAAAAGATAAATAAATATTCAATATTTCTACTAGGATCAAATATTAATGTTTAAAATTTCTGATCCTAATACTCTCGGCCAAATAATAAATTAATATTATTTAACCAAAAATTATTAGCAAAAGAAGAAAAAAATGTTTATCAATGACTTTGGACTTTCAAAATTTAACTTTAAGAAAATAATGTCTAGGGTAACTTTCAAAAATACAAATTAAATTTAAAATGATTTAAAACAGTACATGTAATACAATATATTACTAACTGTTTCATCAACAGGAACATTAGTACATCCATTAACCTTTGTTTATTCTTTAAAAACAAAATATTAACAAATATTTAAAACACTTAATTACAAAAAATAATTTCTAATATGACCAACAGACACAAAATACACCATGTAAGATACTGCATATAATACAATATTAAACAAACAAGTAAACGGGTTTTTTCGTCGTAAATTTTACACATTAGAATAATATCGTCTGCCAGACAATGTTTTACACCAGACACCTCTGTTAAAAAAATGGATAAAATCCTAGAGAAATGACAAACCTGACTTAAAGTATCAAAACAAAATATCTTGGAGACTTGTCGGCCAATCAAATATAAAATACATTTAGAAACGATGAGCAGACTTTAATTTACTGAAGAAATTTACAAAGAAAGACACCTTTGCAATATGAATGGGCGGAGCGTAATCAGTAAACCTTCCTAATTAAATATAAAAAATATACAAGCTTGAGAAATTTCAAAGTTATATACAAAATTTGTCCTTCACACCATAAACGATAAGGTTTATTTTAACTTTACGTTAAATGTTTAATTCGCCTTTATGAATTTCTTTAAAATTTATTAAAAAATAAATCACCTCGAACGAAACAAAATATTCTACCAATAAAATAATAATAATAATAATAATAATAATAATAATAATAATAATAATAATAATAATAATAATAATAATAATAATAATAAAAATAAAAATAATAATAATAATAATAATAATAATACATTGACTTTATTATTATTAATTTACAAATACCTACTTTTTTATTATTATTATTATTATTATTTTACGAATAATAATATTCTACAAATAAATAAAGATAAAACCTACATGCACATTTTATATATATATATATATATATATATATATATATATATATATATATATATATATATATATATATATATATATATATATATATATATATATATATATATATTTTGCATAAAATATATATATATATATATATATATATATATATATATATATATATATATATATATATATATATATATATATATATATATATATATATATATATATATATATATATTATGTACATAAATATATATATATATATATATATATATATATATATTTATATATATATATATATATATATATATATATATATATATATATATATATATATATATATATATATATGCTCTTGCATAATAATATACATATATATGCTCTTGCATAAATATATATACAAATTTTAAGGGACAGTAGATTTACTGAATAATTCTCCAAGGAGGAAATGAATCAAAATAAGGAAAATATAACTTTTGAATAGCTTTCAGAGCCTAATGAAGTCTTCAGATAAAAAGAGGATGATTCAGCGTTACAGTATACATATCCGTGCAAATCTTTAATGAAAATGCAACTAGGCTCACTGATAATGAAATATATATATATATATATATATATATATATATATATATATATATATATATATATATATATATATATATATATATATATACTGATATATATATATATATATATATATAGTTATTATTGCATATTAGCAATTTTTAAAAATATCTCAAATTCTTGAAAACAATAGCTAATAATTAAAAAACCTTATTGCAGCTTTTTAGTTTAGCTTTTTAATGCCAACCCTGGTTTTCGCACGATTGAGTTGGAAAAAATTGAGAACGATATATCGGTTGCGTAAAATTTTATGTTTAATTACTAAATATAATACAAAATGTCAAAAGCTGTTTGAAAATCCCGACGCATGGAAGAAGAGATAGGCTTTTATTAAAGATTAAAATTAACTATATTTTGTTGTGAACGACCATACCACATTGAAACACCATTAAACATGTGAAAATCTTGGAGGCCATTTGAAATGAAAGCATGGAGGAAAGGATAAAGACAAAAATATCCCATTTTATATGTTAATACCGTTAATTACTAAGTATAATACAAAATGTCAAAATCTTTGAAGCTTTTTGAAAATACCGCCACATGGAAGAAGAGATAGGTTTTTTTAAAGATTGAAATTTACTATATTTGTTTGTGAACGACCATACAACATTAAAATCCCATTAAACCATGCCAGAATCTTGGAAGCCATTTGAAATCAAAGCATGGTAAGGATAAAGCTGAAAAGATCCTCTAATTTCTTGTCAACGTCCATTTTATACGTTTATAACTTTAATTACTAAGTACAAAATGTCAAAATCTTGGAAACTGTTTGAAAATACCGCCGCATGGAAGAAGAGATAGGCTTTTATTAAAGATTGAAATTTATAATATTTTGTTGTGAACGACCATACCACATTGAAATACCATTAAACCATGCCAGAATCTTGGAAGCCATTTGAAATGAAAGCATGGAGGAAAGGATAAAGACGAAAAGATCCCTTAATTTCTTGTCAACGTCCGTAACACGTAGAAAACACCGCTTCGCGTTAAATCAGCGAAGTCAAGCAAGATTGGGTCTGGTTAGAACTTGGATAGGAGACCGCCTGGAAATCCAGATAGTATTTTTTTTTAATATATTTTTTAATTTATCAGTTGCTTTTCTTCAGAAATCCAAGGCATAAAGTAACATTTGTAGGATATATGTGTTTTCGCAGGATTGAGTTGGAAGAAATGGGGAACCATGTATCGGTTGGGTAAAATTTTATTAGTTTAATTACTAAATATAATACAAAATGTCAAAATCTTTGAAGCTGTTTGAAAATACCGCCGCATGGAAGAAGAGATACGCTTTTATTAAAGATTGAAATTTACTATATTTTGTGGTCAATCACCACACCACTTTAAATACCATTAAAGCAATGTAGAATCTCGGAAGCCGTTTAAAATTAAAACATTGAGGAAAGGATAAAGACGAAAAAGATCCCCTAATTTCTTATCAACGTCAATACCACGTTGAAAACACCGCTTCTCGTCCGAACAGTGAAGTTAAGCAAGGTTGGGTCTGGTTAGTATTTGGATGGGATACTACCTGAGAACACCAGATACTATTGTTGGGCTTTGTTTTTTTTTAAATATATATATTTTTTAATTTATCAGTTGCTTTTCCCTAGAATTTCGAGGCATGCAGTAACATTTGTAGGATATATATATAGTTTTCGCAGGATTGAGTTGGAAGAAATGGGGAGCGATGTATCGGTTTCGTAGAATTTTATAAGTTTAATTACTAAATATAATACAAAATGTCAAAATCTTGGAAGCTGTTTGAAAATACCGCCGCATGGAAGAAGTGATAGGCTTTTATTAAAAATTGAAATTTATTATATTTTGTTGTGAACGACCATATCACATTTAAATACCATTTATCCATGCCAGAATCTTTTAAGCCAATTTAATTGTAAGCATAGAGGAAAGGATAAAGGCGAAAAGATCCCTTAATTTCTTGTCAACGTCCATATCACGTAGAAAACACCGCTTCTCGTCCGATCAGCGAAGTGAAGCAAGGTTAGGTCTGGTTAGTACTTGGATGAGAGACCGCCTGGGAATACCAGACAGTATTGTTGCTTTTTTTGTTTTTTTTTTAAACATATATATTTTTTTAATTTATCAGTTGCTTTTCCCCAGAAATCCGAGACATGCAGTAACATTTGTAGGATATATGTTTCCGCAGGATTGAGGTATGAAGAAATGGGGAACGATGTAAAATTTTATAAGTTTAATCACTAAATATAATACAAAATGTCAAAACCTTTGAAGCTGTTTGAAAATACCGCCACATGGAAGAAGAGATAGGCTTTTATTAAAGATTGAAATTTTCTTTATTTTGTCGTCAATGACCATACAACTTTGAAATACCATTAAAGCATGGCAGAATCTTGGAAGCCATTTAAAATAAAAGCATTTGAGGAAAGGATAAAGACGTAAAGATCCCATAATTTCTTGTTAACCTCCATACCACATTGAAAACCGCTTCTCTTTCGATCAGCGAAGTTAAGCAAGGTTGGGTCTGGTTAGTACTTGGGAAGAGACCGCCTGGGAACAGCAGCTGATGTTGGCTTTTGCCCCCCCTTTTTTTTTAAATTTTATAATTTTTTTTTAACTTTCCATCAAAAGATAGAAAGGTATGGAGATAGCCTTATTTTAAAATTATATTTTTTAACATTTTGAGACCCCGAAAAAGTCTTATTTGTTTCGGAGGCTTTTGGTCTTTAGTGTTAGAAATATAAAATTACAAGATTTGGATTATAACAGTTTTAACTAAATATGCAGAGGTCATGTTATCAATGAAACCTTGACTTCGATCATTAATAATAATCATTTGAAGGTAGAAAACGTCTTACAAGTATCAGGAAGAAGACTGCATCGTCGAAATGATTTAATTTTAAATTTCCATTGAGTTATTTTTGAAATATATAATGCTTTTTCACTTTTCTTTGCGTCAACGGCCTTACCTCGTTGAAAACACCGCGTCTCTTCCGATCAACGAAGTTAAGCAAGTTTGGGTGTGGTTAGTACCTGGATGGGATAACGCCTGGGAAGACCATATGCTATTGTTGGGTTTTGGTTATTTTTTTAATTATTTTTTTTAATGTATCAGTTGCTTGTCCTTAGAAATCCGAGATCCGAAACATGCATAAACATTTGTAGGATATATTAATGCTTTCGCAGTATTGAGTTGGAAGAAATGAGGAACTATGTATCGATTGCGTAAAATTTTACAAGTTTAATTACTAAATATAATACAAAATCTTGAAAGCTGTTTGAAAATACCGTCGCATGGAAGAAGAGATAGGTTTTTTTAAAGATTGAAATTTACTATATTTTGTTGTGAACGACCATACCACATTGAAATACCATTAAACCATGCCAGAATCTTGGAAGCCATTTGAAATGAAAGCATCGAGGAAAGGATAAAGACGAAAAGATCCCCTAATTTCTTGTCAACGTTCATACCACGTAGAAAACACTGCTTCTCGTCCAATTAGCGAAGTTAGACAAGGTTGGGTCTGATTAGTACTTGGAAGGGAGACCGGCTGGGAATACCAGATAGTATTGTTTTTTTTTGTTTTTGTTTTTTAATATATACTTTTTAATTTATCAGTTGTTTTCCCCCAGAATCCGAGGCATGCAGTAACATTTGTAGGATATATATATATATATATATATATTATATATATATATATAATATTATATATATATATATATTATATATATATATATTATTATATATATTATATATATATATATTTCTATATATATATATATATATTATATATATATATATATATATATGTGTGTTTTCGCAGGATTGAGTTGGAAGAAATGGGGACGATGTATCAGTTGGGTAAAATTTTATAAGTTTAATTACTAAAATATAATACAAAATGTCAAAATCTTTGAAGCTGTTGGAAAATACCGCCGCATGGAAGAGATAGGCTTTTATTAAAGATTGAACTTTTCTTTATTTTTGTTGTCAATGACCACAACACTTTGAAATACCATTAAATCATGGTAGAATCTTGGAAGCCGTTTAAAATAAAAACATTGAGGAAAAAAAAGACGAAAAGATCCCCTAATTTCTTGTCAACTCTCCATACCACGTTGAAAACACCGCTTCTCGTCCGATCAGCGAAGTTAAGCAAGGTTGGGTCTTTTTAATACTTCGATGGGAGACCGTCTGGGAACACCAGATACTATTGTTAGGTTTGTTGTTTTTTTTGGTTTTTTAAATATATATTTTTTAATTTATCAGCTGATTTTCCCTAGAATTCCGAGGCATGCAGTAACATTTGTAGGATGTATATAAGTGTTTTCGCAGGATTGAGTTGAAAGAAAAGTGGAACGATGTATCGGTTGCGTAAAATTTTATGTTTAAGTACTAGATATAATATATAATGTCAAAATCTTGAAAGCTGTTTAAAAATACCGCCGCATGGAATAAATAGGCTTTTTTTAAAAATTGAAATTTACTATATTGTTGTGAAAGACCACACCACATTGGTCGGATTTTGAATCCATACCAGAATCTTGGAAGCCATTTGAAATGAAAGGAACGAGGAAAGGATAAAGACGAAATGAGCCCTTAATTTCTTGTCAACGTCCATTTTATATTTATACCTTTAATTACTAAATCTAATACAAAATGTCAAAATCTTGGAAGCTGTTTGAAAATACCGCTGTATGGAAGAAGATATAGGCTTTTATTAAAGATTGAAATTTACTCTATTTTGTTGTGAGACCATAGCACATTGAAATACCATGAAACCATCAAATCTTTAAGACCATTGGAAATGAAAGCCATGGAGGTAAAGGGATAAAGACGAAAATCCCTAATTTTCTGTCACGTTCATCACTACGTAGAAAACACGCTTTCTCGTCGAATCAGCGAAGTGAAGCAAGGTTAGGTGCTTGGTTAGTAACTTGGATGGAGAGACGCTTGGGACCACAGATAGTATTGTTGAGTTTTGTTTTGTTTTTTTTAAACATTTTTTAAATTTATCAGTTGCTTTTCCCCAGAAATCCGAGACATGCAGTAACATTTGTAGGATATATATATTATATTAATATATATATATTATATACTATATATATAATATATATATATATTATATATATCATATATATATATATATTATATATATATATATATATATTATATATATATATATATTTATAAGCAGGATTGAGATGGAAGTAAATGGGGTAAACGATGTATCGGTTGCGCGGTTTGCGTAATTTTTAGTAAGTTACTTACTAAAATTATAATACAAATGTCAAAATCTTTGACGCCGCTAGAAGAAAAGGAATATGCATATTTATTAAAGATTAGAAATTTTTTTATTTTGTTGTCAATGACCATACCATTCTTGAAAAGATACATTACAAGCAATGGCAGAATTTGGAAGCCATTTTAAAATAAAAATATTATTGAAAGGGAATTCTGAAAGGATAAAGACGAAAAGATCCTCCTAATTTCTTGTCAAAAGTCATACCAACGTTGTTAATACTGCGCTTCCTCTCCGATCAGCGAAGTTAAGGCAAGGTTGGGTCTGTTAGTACTGTGGATGGGAGAACGCCCTGGGAAGCACCATAATTGCTATTGTTGGGTTTTGGTTATTTGTTTTTATTATTTTTTTTAATGTGTCAGTTGTTTGTCTTTAGAAATCCGAGGCATGCATGAACATTTTTAGGATATATTAATGTTTTCGCAGGATTGAGTTGGAAGAAATGAGAAACTATATATCGGTTGCGTAAAATTTTATAAGTTTAATTAGTAAATATAATACAAAATGTCAAAATCTTGAAAGCTGTTTGAAAATACCTCCGCATGGAAATTTTAATTTTAATGCTTTTTACAGATTGAAATTTACTATATTTTGTTGTGAACGACCATAAAACATTGCATTAAACCATGCGAGAATCTTGGAAGCCATTTGATGATGATAAATCAATTTATTTTTTATCCAACGTCTCATCACCACGTTGAAAACACCGCTTCTCGTCCAATCAACGAAGGTAAGCAAGGTTGGGTCTGGTTAGTACTTAGATGGGAGACCGCCTGGGAACACCAAATAGTATTGTTGTTCTTTTTTTTTTTAAATATATATTTTTTAAATTATCAGTTGTTTTTCCACAGAAATTCGAGACATGCAGTAACATTTGAAGGATATATATGTGTTTTCGCAGGATTGAGTTGGAAGAAATGAGGAGCGATGTTTTGGTTGGAATACGTTTAATTACTAAATATAATACAAAATGTCAAAATCTTTTAAGTTGTTTGAAAATACCTCCGCATGAAAGAGATAGGCTTTTATTAAAGATTGAAATTTTCTTTATTTTGTTGTCAATAACCACACCACTTTGAAATACCATTAAAGCATGGCAGAATGTTGAAAGCCGTTTAAAATAAAAACATTGAGGAAAGGATAAAGAAGAAAAGATCCTCTAATTTCTTGTCAACGTCCATTTTTTACTTTTATAACTTTAATTACTAAATGTAATACAAAATGTCAAAATCTTGGAAGCTGTTTGAAACTACCGCCGCATGGAAGAAGAGATAGGCTTTCATTAAATATTGAAATGTAATATATTTTCATTAAATATTGAAATGTAATATATTTTGTTGTGAACGACCTTAAAACATTGAAATTCCATTAAACCATGCCAGAATCTTGGAAGCCATTTGAAACGAAAGTATGGAGGAAAGGATAAAGACGAATTGATCCTCTAATTTTATGTCAACGTCCATACCACGCTGAAAACACCGCCTCTCGTCCGATCAGCAAAATTAAGGAAGGTTGGGTCTGGTTAGTACTTGGAAGCTGTATGAAAGAAATAGGCTTTTATTAAAGATTGAAAATTACTATATTTAGTTGTGAACGGCCATACTACATTGAAATACCATTAAACAATGCCAGAATCTTGGAAGCCATTTGAAACGAAAGTATGGAGGAAAGGATAAAGACGAAAAGATCCCCTAATTTTATGTCAACGTCCATACCACGCTGAAAACACCGCTTCTCGTCTGATCAGCGAAGTTAAGCAAGGTTAGGTCTGGTTAGTACTTCAATGTGGGAGACCTTGGAATACCAGAAGCTGTTGTTTTTTTTTTATTATTATTAAACAATTTTTTTTAATATATCACTTGCTTTTTCTAGAAATCCGAGCCATACATAAGCATTTTTAGTATATATATATATATATATAATATATATAATATATTATATATTATATATATATAATATATAATAATTATAAATATATATATATATAATATATATATATAATATATATAATATATATATTATTTATATAATACGAGATGAAATTGTATTTAGCAAATAGCGAAACAGATCTATCGGTTGCGTAAAATTTATAAGTTATTACTATAATCAATACAAAAATGTCAAATCTTGGAAGCTGTTTGAAAATAGCGCGCATGGAAGAAGAGATAGGCTTTTATTAAAGATTGAAATTTACTATATTTGGGTGAGTTGGTTTGCGAGAAATGTTAGCATAATGTTTTGCTAGTTGGTCTGATTGTTTGTTTTGGAGAGAAGGAGGGAGTTAATCAGGTAAGTTATGTGATTCGTTGGAGGGAGGGGGTTGTTTCGGGAGTTATTAGTTTTTTGAATGACTTGCCAGGTTTCTTCATTAATAGTGAGATGTTTGGATGTGGCTAAGTATTCTGAATTTATTTGGTGGTGTTGGTGGTTCATGAGGTATGGTGGATTTGGGTATTGAGGTTTGTTATTTGGTTAGTTATGAGTGGGGTGTATGGTCTAATTTTTCGAAGTGAGTTTCTTTGTTTAATGATAACGCGGAGGTCAAGGGTTGGGAACGTGTGGTCTAGTTGGTTAGAGCGACCGTTACTGTGTACTTCACGACGCGGGTCCAGTTTTGCCTCCCAAGTTCAGATATGTGTTTCTCTTTTGACTTCATTCAGCTTCAAACTGCAAAGGCAGGAATGGGAAGAAACTCCTCACCGGCACAGGCCACTCCTGTCGAGAATATACTACTTAATCTGTTATTTAAACTTGGAAGAGTTTCCTGTGTTTCAGTCCTGTTCTTGAGGATTTCTTCAATCCTGATCCAACCCTCTTTCCTCTAATATAGGAATCCTTTCCATATTCGAAGTACTGATTTGAACAGAATGTTTCCTCTAACTTAAGAGGTAATCCCATAGCATTCGACATTTCGCCTAAAGCATCAAATATCCTTGCTTGGACGATTCTAGGATTTTCACCTTCTGGCAGGGTTACAAGGATCAAAAAATTGTCCCCTGTAGCAAGAATCCTAACTTTGTAACCTAGTGGATACAAATAATACAAAACATCAGCAGCAGTAGAAACTGTCCACATATCCTGGAACATTCCTTCACCCATTGTTCTTAAGCCTATAATTGGCTTCCCATCACCACCTTGCTTAGGTATATTTGTCCGATCTTAGAAAAAAATACGATTCTTGTGGTATTATATGTGCGGATTCTATCAATCCTGGTGTTCCGAAGATTTTATCCATTTCTCTACCTACAAGATAATTAATTGTTCTCATAACTTTGATGCAAACACCATTTTGAATAAAAAGTCAATGCGGATTTTCATGGTATTTGTTGCGCTCAACTTAACCTTCAACTTTGAGAGCTCAATACCTGAGAGGGTCATAGTTTGGTATGTGAAGTATTTGTTCAATCTCTTTATATTAGCAGCTATTGATGTTTGATACAACCTAACATCGGGTGGAAGCTTAGTAAAGTAGCGAGCTTTTTACTGAGATAATTCTCTCTTTTATGCACATGATATACATTCGTAGGTTATCCCCTAGTTTTGCTTTAAGAGTCTTCAGTATAGATTCCTTCACATCTATGTATGGTTGCAACAAGTGTTTTATAATCACTCTCTTTGGTTGGGGTGATCCACCTTTGCAATAATTATTATACTTCAGTTTGTGATATCTTGTTTCATATTCCTGGGTCCAATAATCTAATCCTACAGCAACTGATTTATCAGACAACAGTTCAGTTGAGTCCAAAAAGTAGTTAAATTCAATAAATAAAAGAGATTCTTTTGATAACACCAAGAATATGATTACTCGCTTCGTTGCCTCTGCGTATCATTTCTTAATTGAAATTAAGTATTTGTGGATTTACATCACCTGTTATTATAACTTTAGGCCAACATTTATGCTGTCTAATGTAATTTCTAATCCATACTTTCCTAAACATCCATAAAGAATAAAATTTGCATTTACCTAGTGGTTCCCATTTAAGTCCAATATTCTTAACATTAGCAACTGCAGATTCAATATCGACCTTTGAGTAAGTAAATACTTTATATAATACAGCGCCATTTTAATACTGAGGATCTTATCATCATAAGAAACTATTGGTTTTTCTAATAATTTCTTAATTTCACACTCACTCATAGAGCCTCTTACAGTTTTAAACAGTTCATTTATATATGCAGATCCTTCATGATCCAAATGGTTCCCTATTACCATTGGCAACCACTGTTTAAAAACTTTATATGAGTCTTTACGTAATTCTATTGCTGTATCAATTCCAGCGTTAAGATATGAAACTACAAAACTATTCTGATTTTGTCCAGTAATCAAATCTGTATTATAGAGTAAATAATACTATCCATCATACCTATAATTGAGTCTTGAATAACCACTACTGCTAACCATGGTATAAGTCCAAAAAGTAGTTAAATTCTAAGTTCTTATCTATCTTTATGATTGCAAACATTTTAGGGTGCCATTCATTGTTTGTCTCACCCCATGTATTATTCTTAATTGAATTAAGTATTTGCGGATTTACATCACCTGTTATTATAACTTTAGGCCAACATTTATGCTGTCTAAAGTAATTTCTAATCCATACTTTCCTAAACATCCATAAAGAATAAAATTTACATTCACCTAGTGGTTTCCATTTAAGTCCAATATTCTTAACATTAGCAACTGCAGATTTAATATCGACTATTGGGTAAATAAATACTTTACATAATCCAGCCATTTTAATACTGAGGATCTTATCATCATAAGAGACTATTGGTTTTTCTAATAATTTCTTAATTTCACACTCACTCATAGAGCTCCTTACAGTTTTAAACAGTTCAGTTATATATGCAGATCCTTCATGATCCAAAACGTTCCCTATTACCATTGGCAACCACTGTTTAAAAACTTTATTTGAGTCTTTACCTAATTTTTTAACTAAAAGATTTCCCAAGGGTAAACCAGAAAGATAAACAGAGTCGGGGTTTCCCGGCCTACAGGGGGACCCCCCTCTGTCCCTCCGTCGGTTCGAACCCCCTAAAAAGGAAATGAAAAGAAAAATTAACATTTTCTACGCGAAGCTAAGAAAAAAACTATTTGGTAACGTCGTGCTCTCGTAACTAACTGCAGAAATGGAAAGTTAAGAGAGCGTTCGCTGCTATCCCTAAGAATATATTAATATTTAAGGTTATTAATAAATATTAGAATAAAATTTTTTTTTTTTTAAGTTTCATCGATGAAATTGCTTGCTGAAATCAAAAATGTTATTTATTTTCCTGTAGCTGTTATAATTTTTTAGTTACATGCATGATGCTTTCGGGAGGTTGGGCGAATAATAATAATAATAAAAAAAACAATGATGTAAATCTTTAGGAAAAAGTTACAGCCTCTCAAAGTTTGTAATTTTTTCATTGACATTTTCTTCATAAAACTTTAAGCCTTGAAAATGTCGAGCAGTTTTAGAACCATCCTACATCAGGTTGAAAAAATTTGTTACGTATACACAGATTTCTCTGTATACTTAACAAACATATAACCTGAACTAGTAGGTTCTAAAATGAGAACATAACCGTAAATGGATCAACGATGCGTAACCTAGAGGATTTCTGGAAATCGATAGCTATGCTATCCTTTTAGTTTCCCATGGGCTTATTTATAAATTAGACAAATATGAATTCAGTCAGGATTTTTTGCTAAGAAAAGTCTATGGGATTTTTTTTTTTAAAATTAAAACAATTGCTTAAGATGCTGTAACTTTTTTTCCTAAACACTTTTTTCCTTCTTACTATTTTTTAATCTATGCTGCGATTTTTATAAAAATCTTAAGCAAATGTAATGTAAACAATTGTGCTTACCGTTTATTGAAACATTACGCGAAATTCTATAAACATTAATAATGTTAATGATAATTTTATACACTTTTCAATTATTATTATTTTCCTTCCATGTTCCTGCATGAAACATGTTTCTTATAAATGAATTTTTGAAAATTATTTTAAATTATTTTAAAATAGTTTTCATGTTGATAAACTTATAAACTAGTTTGTTATTATTTAACTGTTATATTACCAATATAATGTATTTTATATACAGTATATATAGAAAAAAACAGTTTATGACGTTTTTTTTTTTTTTTAAATTTTGAGTTTATTTCTGATGTTTGGTATTTAATCTTGTTGGATTTAATCCCACATATTTTGCAACTTTTCTTGCCTTTGCTTCTGTGGAGTTTTTATATCAGTGTCATTTTAGCGCATTTACTGTAGGCAGCTAAAATTTTTTCGCCACTTGCAATTGCATCACGTTTTCCTTTACGGCATCGAAATGCAACAGATGCACCAATTCTTGGTATATTTCAAATTAGAAACTTTGTAAATGTATTAAAATTCAGTATAATTATTAAATAATTAAATTTTTAATAACTACAAAAACATTACAGAAAAGAAAAGTTGGGTTGCCAAGCGCAGAAATGGAAATTATCTTTTATGTATAAAATGGAATTTTAGAACATATTTTTGTTATAGAAATTTTGAAAGAAATATTGGAAACTTTCTTTGCCAGACGTACGATGTGTTGAAAGTGAAACAACAATTATTTGGAAACGGCAAAAACTAGACGCCATTATGAATTGGCTTCTTGTTCCTTAAACAAGTAGAGGGTTTTGTGCCTGTTCTGGGAGAAGTTGAGATTAACAGATTATATATATATATATATTATATAAATATATATATTATTATATATATATATATATATAATATATCACTTATATTATTATTATAATATATATATATAGAAAAGACTGATCTCTATAATGATTATTTGGCCCTATGCAAGAGATCACTTTATATATGCAAATAATAAATAGTTTTGGAATAGTGAATACATTATTATTTATTATCTTATTAATTATGTCTAATGACTATATTTAGCATGAACACAACGATAAGAAATTTCACTAGTTTCAAGAATTTAATTGTTTTTAAAATACTTTCAATTTAATTACCATTACAATATAAATTTTATGACCGAGAGAGCGTCAAGATGTTCGCACTGCTGATCTACATTTCTAATGAACTGATTCCATAGGGCACTCCAAGGGTGACAAGAGTCACCTCGGGTGACCTTGATAATATACAACAAGAAATAGAATGCACCAATTATTTGCTTTTAACGCAACAGGACTTCTAGCAACAGGTTTTCTTCCAACTTGTACCTAGAATATCTTGGTAGCACTTACATATATCTTTATAAATTTTATACAATGTGAACGATTACGGTTAATAAAGGTTTTCCAATTCCTCAAACTCTCTGACATTTAAAAAAAAAAGTTTAGTGATAGAGGAG
>JABUQX010129336.1:17500-20000 GCA_015478945.1 Trachelipus rathkii
ATACATTTTGTTCTGTTGGTGAAGTAGAAGTAGTAAGTAGTAATTATCAGAGGTATCAAGTAGTAAATAGTAAAGTAAGTAGCATGAATTTCCTGAGTTTAAGATGATAGTAATTATTGAAAGCAGCATCCCTGCTATGAATATAATAATAACAAATAAGAGATAAAGTAAGGTTATTAATTTTAGTTGAAATGAATAAAATGAAAAACTTCGTTGTCGAAGCTGGAGACAATCACACAATCACCCACGTAACACTACCGTAACTCAAGAGGATCCATTTACAAAAGCAGTAAATATTCCAATAGAAATGAAATCTCTTAAGTGCGAAAATTACGTTAGAAAATGTATGGAAATATAATAATATAGGGAAAGAAATTGTTCGGAGAAAACCAGAGAAGGAAAGGGTTTAGCGACATAAAGGAGAAGGATCCTAAGTTAAGGAAAGTTCAAGTATATAGTTTTTCATGCTTCAAGACTGTTACAGATACCAGATAAAGCTTGAACACTGATAATCTGTAATAAAGTTCACCATCTGTATCTTTAGAGCTCACAGTAAATCAATGTCATTTGGTGAGAAGACCAAATTCGAGATATGCCTTTCGGGAAATAGAGATAAAAGATTAATCTATTTTGTAACGTAGGTTGTTGATGAATATATATAGCTAGTAGAGGTAGGAAATAAAAAATAGAACAAATGGTTTTTTAGTCATATATTGACAAGAGTACTAAGCCATTAGAGTGAAAACTTGGAAGACCTTAAATCGGTAACACGAGAAGCATACAAAGTGGTTGCTAAATTTGAAGACTCGCCTTTGAAGGATAAGGAACACTAAAAGGATACAGCAGTATACTTTAATGTCAGATCTCTGAAAATCTGAGTTTCGGCTGGAAAAAAGGGAAGAGTTCTAGAGGACGCGTAGTGATGTTAAAAACGTGGAAATTAGAATAAAGATCCCGATTGCGTCAGAAAATAATGAAGAAAGAGGACTGTAACCCAGGCAAGAAGCATTAAGTTTGTTAACCTCACACCAGCCACCAGGCTATATAATAGGAGGGACGGTGAAAAAGGGTTATGGTGGATGTCAGTAACTGCTATAGTATTTCCGTGGCAGTGTAACCCAGTCACCATTTTTAAATGTTGAAAGAAGTATAAGTTTGTGTGTGTGTGTGCAAGTGTTTAAGGTGTAGTACGTATAGTAGGTGAAAAAGTGAAAAAGAAGGAAGAGAAGAGATGAAGTGCTTTCTGAATTTACCTATATGTACTCCCAGAGTACAGTCGAGATTAATCTGAACAAATATTTTTTTGCAAATAATAGAGGGAGATAACAATTTGAAGTGGAGTGAATAGGTGTTCAGCTCAACACAACACTCCATATTATCATGAAGACTGTGTATTATTACTTGTGATTAGGAAGTACCTTACTGAGCCTATATATATATATATATATATATATATATATATATATCTTTATATATATATATATATATATTATATATAAATATACATACTTATTCTACTTCTATACATGTATATATATAAATTTGGTTTTTTTTTACTTCTTTTATAAACAATAAAAGAAACTTGTAGACTACATTAATTTTGGAGCTTTTTCAGATTTTTATATTTTACATAAAGTATTTTATTTTATTATTTCTTTATCAATATATATATATATATATATATATATATATATATATATACTTGATATAATGTTATAACATATATTTATCTATCTACTATCTTTAACTGCTATATATATATATATATATATATATATATATAACTGATATAGTCTTTACTAGTCATATATATATATATATATATATATATATATGTTAAATTTAAATATTTATTTTCAGTGTATGTATGTACGTATGTATGTATGTATGTATGTATGTATGTATGTATGTATGTATGTATGTATGTATGTATGTATGTATGTATGTATGTATGTATGTATGTATGTATGTATGTGAAAAAGCTCTAGAGTAATATAAAAGAAAGGAAGGGAAAATAATAGTAAAAGAAATAATAATAATTGAACTCGTATATCGTAAAAAAATTTTATTCCCGTAACATATAATAAAATTCAAATTTCTCGCAGCCATTTTGATTTTTATTATTATTATCTGTTTATATTTTGAAATCTTTATCAGCTGAACTTTTTTTTCCACGCCTCCTTATCTCGGTTATCTAAATCTACCGATCTCGAACTGAAATGGCTAATAAAATATTCTAACGATTCAATAAAGAAAGATAAAAAAAAGGATAAAGATAAATAAAAATTAAGGATCCATTTTGAATCGAAGTAACAGTAAAACAGCGGAGCTACAAAAGGTAATTTATAGTGTTCTTTTTACTTCGATATTTAATTTAAAAAATTTATTTAAAAAATAAAAACAAAAAATGAGAAAAATATAGTTTCCCCTTTTTCTATTTTCATTATCGGTTGATAGCTCAGAGTTCATCGGTTTGAATGCGTGATAAAAAGGCATTATT
>JABUQX010129336.1:25000-40325 GCA_015478945.1 Trachelipus rathkii
TATCAACTTTTTCAATTTTTATATATATAATATATATATATATATATATATAATATATATAATATATATATATATATATATATATATATATATATATATATATATATATATTATATATATATATATATATATATATATATATATATTCTGATTCGAGCTTTTACGTTTGTGGACACCAGTGGAAACCAAAGGCGGGAAGATAAAATGAGAAGAGAGGAGAGAGAGAGAGAGAGGAGAGGAGGAGAGAGATACGAGAGAGAGAGAGAAGATGAGAGAGAGAGAGAGAGAGAGAGAGAAGAGACCGAGAGAGAGAGAGAGATTTGGAAGAAGGAGGAGATGGTGATGCTGATGGATGAAGTGGAGTCTGAGAATTTACTGAAGATTTGGTTGGAATAAATTTTAATACATACTAGCAGAAAGAAAGTTTTTGGCTCGAGGTAGCTAGAAATTTCAAAGAAAAAAAATTACGATTTTAGGCATTTTTTCCACATGTAAATATCATGCAATAGTAATGAAATTGATTTCATTTGTAATCTGGCTCGAGGAGCTTCAAAAATTTAATACATAATTTCTTTTGGCTATTTTTGGAATATTAATTATTCTAATACAAAAATAAAAAACTAGTAGAGAAGAAATTTTAAACATAAATACTCGTATACATGGTGAAGCTGCGTCTCTCAAGTCTATTGTCGAGTCATATGAATTTTAAATTTTCCCACAGATGGTCTTTTTTGGTGAAGGGAATGTGTTAGTTAACCTTCTTACTGTACACGAATATCTCTCTTCTTCCTCTCTCACATTGATCAGAAGAGAAAAAACTCACGCCAGAACCCCCGGGCGAGCTAGTGCGCAAACCGCAACGTTCATCACCAATAATGGCATTGTTAAACATTTTACCGCTCTCACTTACTACACCTGTCCGGAAAAGAATAGCTAAACATTCAAATCAGAACCAAGAAATTGTAGCTATACTTTAATTTTAATATGAATTATAGCCTTTCCACATGATTTACACTTCGTTCATCAAGTAGAAACAAATAGAAACTAATAGCTTTTGTATCACCTCATTCAAACCGCATGAACTCTGCATACAACGATAAATGAAAATGGCCGAGAAAAGGGCGAAACTATATTAAGCCCATTTTCATATATCATTTTCTCCTTGACCACATGATACAAAATATCGAAGTTACATTCTATCCAATCATAATTTACAATGGTTTTGAAGAATTATTGTTACCTCGACTCCAACAATCGCGACTCCTTAACTTTTTCTATTTCTATCATTTCTTTAATAATAGTATCGTTAGAATATTTTATTAGCCATTTCAGTCGTCGAGGTCAGTAGATTTCACGATAACTGCGATAAGAGCGATGAAAAAATATTAACTGAACGACAAGTAAGTTTCAAAAACCATAAACAGATAATGCAATAATAAAAGATCAAAATGGCTGCAGAAGAATTTGCAATTTATCATTTGCTTAGGAAAAATTTTGTTTTTTTACGAACAGTAGATCTTAATTATTATCTACTATTATATTATTGTTAATTATATTATAATTATATTATATATTATTATTACTTATTATTAGATTATTATTATATTATCTATTTTATATTATTATTTCGGCTTGATTACTATTATAATTGCTCAAACTTTAATTCATACATACACTACATACATACATAATACAAACATACATACCAACATACATACATACCACAATCTACATAGATTATATATATATACATATATATATACATTAGTAATATACTACTTTAATTTTATTACTACATATATACTATATAATATATTATATAATACTAGGTTAATTATTATCTATATACTATACATAATATTAAATATATATATAATTATATAATATACATACTATATATATCATATAATATATATATTAGATATTAACAAAAATGTTCACATTTTCATCACATAATATCATAGAAGATTTAACAACGTCACCAGATCACTCGTAACCAATCCAGATGAGCAGAGAGAAACTAATTAAATATGTCATGTCTGTATGTAGGTATGTATGTCATTGTCTGTATGTATGTATGTATGATGTATGTATGTATCAATTAGCGTATGTAGTGTATGTATGCTATGTATGCAGTAATATACTATATATAATATATATAATAATATATTATATATATATATCTATAATATAACTATATATAATAATAATATATATATATATAATCCTATTAATATATATATTAATAAAGTTACATATATATATATAAAATTATTTATATATTTATATATCATATATATATACTATAATACTATATATATATATATAATATATTAGATATATATAATATATAATATATATATATACTATAATACTTCTATTTAGTACATAATGAAAGTATCTTTTAAAATTACTAAAATTTACTAAAATTGGGTTTTTTTCTTTTTCCTTTTTTGAAGAGCAGAGAGTCGAAAGTCTTCGAAATAAATTTCAATTTAGAAAAGGAGCTCTTTCTTAACTTTTAATTTTTCTCTCAATTTTCTTAGCACAAAAATTTTGTCATCATTTTTCCCAAGGCGCACCGCATTTTAACGTAGGTCAACACTATTTACTGCTCGCAAAAAACCAATTAGTTTTAAATAAGTGCTACCATAACAATCTCCTCATCTCTCCTCCTCTCTTCCTCCCTCTCTTCTCCTCTCTCTATCTCCTCGTCTCTCTCTCTCTCCTCTCTCTCTCGTCTCTCTCTCTCTCCTCTCTCTCATCTCTCCTCTCTCTCTCGTCCTCTCTCTTCTCCTCTCTCCCTCTCTTCTCTCTCTCGCTCTCTCTCCTCTCTCTCTCTCTCTCTCTCTCTCCTGCTCTCCACTCTCTCTCTCTCTCCTTCCTTGTTTTGTGCTTTATTTTCCAGAACCCCCCCCCACATTGATAAGGGGGGGAAAAATAACCCTTTGTTTTCCAACCCATCTCCTTTAAGGTGACGAAATAGACAATCCAATTTTTTAAATTTTCTTCTTCGGGATGTTTAAACTTCTGTAAGTAAAGTTTCACACGAGAAGTAAAATGAGATTGAAATGGGACTAAATAATTTGTTTTTGGAGATTAAAAGAGACGTCTGCTATATAAAAGTTTAAAATTCAAGGTCATTTTCTCGTTTCTCGAAAACAACATATGCTTACAAACTACTAAAGTTACAGGATCAGACAACAAGTCATGCTCATTGGAAATTTTAAAATATGAATTAATAAGCGCTCTTTCCTAAGCGCTAAATCTTATCTATTGAATCTTTGATTTATTGCACTCTTATTTGTGGGGATTAATACATATTAATATGTACGGCCAAAGATGACTTCATTGATTGGTGGAGCATTTACCCAATCAAAGTTCAATTAATGAAACTCCATCTTATAAATTTTTATGTGATTTTTTTCTGCATTACAAATGCATTCCCTGTGTAAACATTTATGTTTTCAAAAAACGAAAAAGGCTAGCTACTCACGAATATATAGACATTAACACTCGTGTGAAGGACTAGATAACGATTAATCCTGAAGACGCCATTGTTCATTCATATCCTGACGTCAATTCTTTTCATATTTTGTCTTAAAAATAGGATTTCACAAAACTCGTTATTGGGCGTGTCAGGATACGTTCGTAGGCAAGAAATTCCAATATTTATTAAAATGGTAAGTTTTTACCCTTCTTCACTATATGATTAAATACATTTAATAAACTGTACCGGGCCTACGCTTATTATACAACTTATCCAGAAAAGGGCCATGACTCGATATCCGCCCTCCAGTTAAGTGAAAGGCCAAATATTTATTTAAAATTACGTATTCGCAATAACAGTTTATCCATTTTGCCCGAGCTTTTTTCTTTTTTTTAACACATTTGCAATTAAAGAATAACGTGAATATAAAAATTAATACATCATATAGTTAAAATAATAAAGCATTGATGAATTTACTTATTAGTTATATAGATAAACTATTATATATATAAGTAAGTAAAGGTTATGAGTTTAATTTATTTCATTTATTTAACTTTTTTCTAAAAATATTTTAGAGGAGTTTCGACAAATTTCATAAGAAACGTCGTCATATTTGACTTTACACAAGGACAGATCAATTTTCATGAATTGTTGCGACAGTCATCCAATCGATAGGAATTTGAATTCGAAGGCGGTAATCTTCATGGATAGGCTCAAGCATAGCCTTTAAAACTTCAATTGCATTCTCCAAATTCCGCAAGATTTAATCTGTGTTAGTTTTAAGTCATTAACCCTTCTCCACCGTACATTTACATTTTGCTCCATTCATTGGAAAAAAAAAAATAATTGCCTTTTTATCACGCATTCAAACCGATGAACTCTGAGCTATCAACCGATAATGAAAATAGAACAAAAGCGACAAACTGTACGTTCTATTTATTGTTTTTATTCTTTTCAATAAACTGAAATTAAATATCGAAGTAAAAACGAACAACTATAAATTACCTTTGTACTCATCTGATTTCTCGCTGTTCACCTTCAATTCAAATGGGATCCTATAATTTCTATTATCTTATCCTTTTTTTTTCTTTCTTAATTGAATCGTTAGATATTTAATTGCCATTTTCAGTCGAGATCGGAAAAATCTAGCGGAACCCAAAATATCTGCCGCGGAACAAAACAGTTCAGCTGAACAGGATTCAAAATAAACGTATAATCTTTTTAATCAAAATGGCTGCGAGAAATTTGAATTTTATTATTATATTAGAATAAGACAATTTTTTTTTACGAATGTACGAGAGCTTCAATCTATTATATTTCTTTTACTATTATTCCCTTCCTTCTTTTATATTACCTCTAGAGCCTTCTCATTTAAATTTTAATCAGCTTTTGCCATCAGTAACATACATACATACATACATACGATACCATACATACCGTACTTATTAACTACTTAACATAACCAATTTTATTCAAGTACTTACGTCCATATATGGACTGAAAATAAATATTACAAGTTACCTGTATATCCCCAAACACAAAACCATATTGAGAGGGTACACCTTTCTCCTAGCTTCTTTGTATATAATTAATTATATAATATATATATATATATATATATATAATATATATATATATTATATATTATATATATATTATATATATATAATAATATAATATATACTATATATATATATTGCATAAAGGAAATAACTAAACAATACTGCGGCAACAATATAAAATCTTAAAAGCGCGAAAATTAACAAAAACAAGTACGCCGAGTTGTGTATCGAGCAGAACTACGGAGCACATTTATAAATATATATATACTATATATTTCTATATATATATACATATATATAATAATACTATTATATAATATTATTAATATACTGATATATAATATATGACCTACGTATCTTCCCGAACCCTACGCAAACAATAGCTCCAATGAGCACCATGGAGCTGTTGCTGTTGAGCTGAACACTCCCATTCACATCCATGTCAAAATGGATATCTCCCTTCTACTATTATTTGGAAAAAAATATCTTTGTTCCAGATAATCTCGACTGTCTCTGGGAGTACATTATAGGTAAATTTCCAGAAAGCACTTCATCTCTTTCTTTTCCTTCTTTTTCAGCTCTTGTCATCAGCCTACTCGCACACTCACTAACACACTTAAACCACTTCACACACACACACAAACTCATACTTTCTCTTTCAACATTTAAAAAATGGTGACTGTTACACTGCCACGGAAATACTATAGTGTTACCGACATCCAATTAATAACTCTTTTTCACTCGTCCCTCCTATTATAGCTTGGTAGTGGAGTTGGTGAGGTTAGCAAACTTACTGCTTGGCTTGGGTTACAGTCCTCTTTCTTCATTATTTTTTAACATCACCACGCGTCCTCTAGAACTCATTCTTTGTTTTCAGCCGAAACTCAGATTTTCAGAGATCTGACATTAAAGTATACTCTGTATCCTTTTAGTGTTTCTATCCTCCAAAGGCGAGTGTTCAAATTTTAGAAACAACTTTGTATGCTTCTCGTGTTACCGATTTAAGGTCTTCCAAGTTTTCACTCTAATGGCTTAGACTCTTGTCAATCTATGACTAAAAAACCATTTGTTCTACTTTTTATTTCCTATCTCTAATGGCTATCTAAATTCATCAACTACCTACGTTACAAAAGAGATAACTCTTTTATCTTCTATTTCCTCTGAAAGTATACATCTCTTTGAATTCTATCTTCACCAATGACATTGGATTTACTGCAGCTCTAAAGATACAGATAGTGAACTCTTATTAGTAGATCGTTCAGTTTTCATCTGGTATCTGTGACAGTCTTGAAGATGAAACCTACATACTTGAACTTTCCTTAACTTAGGATCCTCCTCCTTTATGTCGCTAAACCATTTCTTATTCCTAGCTTCTCCTTCCGAATCATCTTACTTTCCCCGTGATACTATTCTATAATTTATATCTCGCACACAGTCTCTGGTCAATGCTAATACGGTGAAACAACTTCGCAACTTAATACGATTTTGATTTCTATTTGGAATATTACTGCTTTGTGAAATGGCAATCATCTGAGTTGGCAGAATGCATTGCACGAGGTGTGACTATCCCGATAGTTGTCTCCAGTTGACACGAAGTTTTCCATTTTCTTTATTTCAACTACAATTAATAACCTTTACTTTTATATCTTATTTGCCATTATTTATTACTTCTACAGGGATGCAGCTGCCTTCATAATTACTAATCCCACCAACAACCTCACCTCATATTCATGCTACTTACTAAATATTGTGATTTTTCTACTAGCTACTTTACTACTTCAACCATTAAATACTCATGACAAGCACACCTCCAGACTGACCTTTGTATCTCAAAGCGTACATTTTTTGGTGTATAAGGTAGCTAAAAAACCTCTGTAGGGCAATTTATATATATTATATTTATATCTACTATAATATACTATATACTCATATAATAATATATATATATACTATATCATATATTATAGTATGTAATATATATATATATATACCATACTTATATTATATATATAAGTACATATATACAGACTTATTAAACGATATATATATAATATATAAATATAATTTCATTGTTCTGTTAACCACAATCAATCACTTCACATTTCAAACTGCACCAGTTCGGTGGTGCAATTAATTTATCTGCATTTGGGTGTTTTTCGCAAGTCAAAACTTCAAACAATTAAACCTAGACAATCTTTCTAATTTCTCCACTATAATATTTTGCCGATGCAACAATCACTTCTCAATTAGCAAAGAAAATTCAGTGACCGAGATAAATTTAATATTTTGCAAAGCTTAACAGTTGTCAGATTTTACAGTTGTTAACGACAGTATGAACGTGTTATATAAGGGCTCGGGTTACACTGATACGGGTTTGCCTTGACACATACTTCCAAGGATCGGAATTATTTTTACACACATGAAGTTTTCTTTCTATTTCGAGATTAATTGGAGTAAAAATCAAATGTCACCAGTTTCCCATCTCGCAAGATTCGTTCCTGAAGACATCCAACACCACCTACGAACATCCGCACCCTTCACACACACAAACACACAACATACTACACCTAACCAACCTACACCCTTCCCACACCAAAACACCACGGCACATACACGCACTCATTATAATAGTTTATATATATAATATATTAGTATGTATATATTTATACTATATATATATAAAAATATATATATACTATTTTGTATATTATTATAAATTATACTATTATATATATTATATATATAAAGAGAAGTTTGAATGAAAAGCGAGGTGAAATGAATCAATCACTGAGTAGTCGCTTCATTTTACAGCAATAATACTCAACAAACGAACGTTCTCGAATCGACTCCGAAAAATAGCGTGGAATTATCGACTTTATTCTACGGTCTGTTCAATTTTCGGCCTCCAACTTCCACTTTTAATATTGAATTAGTGCTAAATATATTACAATGTATATTTTTTTTTTACAGTTTATAATACTTATATATTATATATTATTATATTATATAATAGTTATACTAAGTTAGTATATATATTATACTATTATATATATTATTAGTAACTTAAAATTTATATATACTATTATAATATATATAATATTATATATATACTATATATTAAATATATATATATATATATATATATATATCCATAGCAGGAGAGTCTGTTTGATCTTCCAGAGAGTGGACATTGTTTCTTCTCTTTCATGTTAATCGATCTTTATTTACATCAATACTTAATATATATAAATATAATTATATATATATATATATATATATATATATATATTATATATATTATATTTATTAATATATATATATATATATATAATATATATATTATTATATATATAATATATATATATATCCTACACAATTCCAACTCTCATCTCCACACGGTAGGACTTTCTGCCCCTGTCAGATGAGCCAACATCTTTTTCCTTGGCCTCGAACAGTATTGTGTCTGGAAGACTCTAGAAAAGCTAACTTTCTCGCACAATGGCTTTCCGATGTTAGTCCTTGTGCAGATTGCTATACCTCTCAAGTTAGGGTTTCACCTTTCACTTGGAAGCCTACACATCTTCTTTACATCCTTGGCTTTAAAACCTGCTTCTCTCCAAGAGCCTTCTCCAGAAGATCGTGTTTCTACCGAAGCGTAAGTTTCGCATGCTGATCCAGCGAGTTATCAACAGCAGAAAATGTAAAGGCGGGTTGTTAGCCCTGTTCTCCGCTAGAACTGTGCGAAAAAAGTCCTGTCATATGTCACTGACAACGTCAAAAACAATCTTCTTGTAGCTCAACGGGTAAGGCAGTTTATCTATTGTTTTGTATATATAAAATTCGTAGACTCGCAAAAGTTGTCACCAATAAAGTAAAGGAACAAGAAATAAAGGTAATGAAATTATTATATAATCCATGGAATGTTATCTCTCCATTGCTATATGTAACCTCTACACTTCAAGCTAAAACACTTTTTTTTGTCGGTTGTAAATTAAGTAAATATGGAATGGTGCGATAACAGAACGCGGATTGTTGTTGTACAATAGACGTTCAGAAATATGGTCATAGAATAGAGTACGACTTCGAAAGCTCTGCAACTCTTAGGTATTAACTTTACTTTTTTTTGTTTATCGCGTCAAAAAGTTACAAAATGACAATGATGATACGAAAGATTGTTATAGATCTGATAGGCCAAGTTCTTTTCTAACACCGCAGGCTGGTAAAGCTGTGAAGGCAGGAATTGAGCGAATTCTCTATGCAAGCAAATTTCTCATGTGATATGAATGAAAAGATCTAAAAAGACCACTTACACAACTAAAAATAAGAGTAGTATGATGCTAGGTAGAGAAGTATGAGAAAAAAATATAAACCCTTTGTGACATTGGAATTTTTTACCTATCTATCTATCTATCTATCTATCTATCTATCTATTATTCTATCTACATATCTAACTATTGTATTAATATATACTAATAGTATATTATATATATCTATAATATAGACTATAATAAATATATATTATTATATATATATAATTATATATATATTATACATATAATATACTATTATATATTATATGTTATATATAACTAGATAGTATATATAAAAAATATATATATATATATATATTATAACCTAAATAAGTATAATATATATATATTACTATACTAATATATATATTATATATATATATATATATATATATATACTATATATATATATATATCTATATATATATCAATGGCGGCGTCAGCCACTTCTTTACTACTCGCTGCTCTCTCTCTCTCTCTCTCTCATCTCTCTATCTCTAGTAGGTATATTATTTATATATATATATTATATATATATTATTATATATATATATTTATTATATATATATATATATATATATAATATATATATATTATATATAAACTAGATATTATTCTTAAATAGAAAAGATAATATATTTATCTTCATGCTCTTTCTAGCAAATTGCAAAAATTGTCAACTGAAATTTTTCGTAATTGTAAATACCCCCTACTGTATTTTCACCATGCTAGGTACGTCCTGGACCCCTGCAGATGGAGGTGCATGTTTGACACTACGCTTCGAACGAGACAAAAGAGAAACGAGAACACTTCTACTGTCCAGAAGAGCATTACTACGGTGTCCTCCCGCTCCACTTCGAACGAGGTCCAAAACAGGATAGCGTGGTACCCGCGCATGTGTAAATATAATACCATATAACCGGGGGGTTATGGACTGTATAATGAAAGGCTAATAATTCTAACTTTACTATCAAGTTTCTAAGTTTAAAATTTGATTGCTAGGTTAAAAATTATTGCATTGTCATATATTACATTAATAACCCCCGGTTCTATTGGTATTATTATTCACCATGCGCGGTATCCCTGTTTGGCCCTACGTTCGAGCTAGTGCGAGCGGGAGGAATACGTAGTAATCGTCTCTTCTTTGGACAGTAGAAGTGGTTCTCGGTTTCTCTTTTGTCTCGTCGTAGCGGAGTAGTGGTCAAACACAGCACGCTCATCTGAGGGTCCAAGATCGTATCCTAGCATGGTGAAATACATTAGGGGGTTAGTTGTACAATTATATATCATATAATATATATACTCACCTATATATATATATTATATAGTATATATATACCTATTTAAAATATATATATATATATATATACGTATATATCAATATATATATATCTATATATAATACTTATATATATATATATATATATATATATTACTATACTACCGTAATATATATATATAGTATTCTAGTATATATATATAGTAGTATAATTATATATACAGTTATAGATTATTAATTAAATAACTTGAGTTATCCATTAAATATAATGTTTTGTTAAGGGAACCGCATGCTCTCTCTTTAATTCTATGACTAACTTTATTTTAATAATTATTCAAGCTACTTTTTTATTTTTCTTTATAATTTAAAGTATTTTATTAATATTTTTATTATTTTGGAGTATTTTTATTATTAATAATTTGTTAATTAAATACCTGTTAATAAATATACTATAGTTATTTAAACATTTTTTATTTATTTTATAAACATTATATGTCAATAAATTATATCTCTCTATACATCGTAACACACGATTATACTAATTATATCCGCCAATACTGCCCTCGGATAGGCACGGGTTAGTTCCTATTTTTAATGTGCTAAAAGCAGTTATTATACAGGAGTTAGCGCGGCTATTTTCCCTATCTTTTTCAACTTTTGCATAATCTTATACATTTTATTATGTAATTAATTTCATTTATTATTTGACAACTTTAGCAAAAAATAAGAGAAATTTATCGTAACCATGTATAAAAATTTGCAAAAAATAGATAGTTTCTAAATGATACTCGTGCTGAGCACGAGTAGTACTGAGCTGCAGTGAGTCTTGCCCTCATGATATATAGTTGTATATATAATAACCCTCTTTATATAATGGTGGCTGGGCATATATTTACGCTATATATAATATTATTGATAATAACGATTAACGTACGATTAATGTTGTATATCTATAGTATATATACATTACTTCCTTATATTGATCATCATTACTTATATCTTACCATAGTGTTCTAATATATAGTCTATAATACCGTATCATAATAATCTACTCACTGGGGTCATTATTATTATGATAATTTATTTGACTATATATAATAATATAATAATTATAGTATATAATTAGTTTACAAAGTAGTATTCTAAATTTAAATAATTCCAAACGGTATGATATATATAATATATAATACTACTTTGATTAGTAGTATTATCTTAAGTTTCAAACTACTTATATTTATATATATACTAATTAATTTCCTATCTTATCTGATAGTTATTATACTCTGTTAGATAGGTATTTTATAATCCTGATAATATATATATATATTAAGTCACATGTTACATAATAGGACCTATATATATTCAAATTATCGCATCTTTCATACATTTTTCATTTTATAAAAATAACTCTTTTAATAAGTGTCTCTCATACACCACTTTTATTATTACATATTGTGCATTATATAACTAATAAGATTGATTCATATCAAGGGATCGCTTACCGGTTCAAAAATTACATTTTTTCATTTAATTTCATATTTCCAATTGAGATGGGCTCAATACAAGGTGCAAATAGAGAGAAAATTTGTTAAAAGTATACTCCTCTTCAGCGATTAATATGTTGATCGTATTGTAGATTTATTTTTCATGTAACTAAATTCTTACTAAATTCTTAAAAGAGTTTTTTTTTTATCTCGATTTTTTTAAATCTTATAATTAAATACATTAATATGTATGTGTACGAATCCCATTTGGCCTGATTCACATTTTATTAACAGCTTTACACTACTGGGTCAAAATCACCAGGTTTGCACTTTTACGCTTTTCAACGCGGAAACTATTATAAAGAGAAAGAAAAATATAACCTAATAGCCTTTAAATAAGAGATCAGATTCACAAACCATTATCAAATAATGAAGGATTCAACCTCGTTCTATTTTTATCGCCCTGCGGCACCCAGATCTGGTATTCTTCGCGCAATCGACTGAATATCGATATTGTTCAATTCGTTCGCTTTTAACACTGGAGAATCCATTCCATAGTTAAAAGTCAGCTACTTGAAGGTAGGTACGGTTGAGTAACTTTCCAGAAACTGGATGTTCCGTTACGTGGAAATGGTATTGTTTGTGATAAACGACCTAAGTCTTGTAGCTATCTCGTACCGCTAGAATAGCTTTTAATTTTGAAGTGAATGGTTTGTGAACTCTGCGTAGCAAATAGATAATATCTTGTTGAAGTATGTAAGTGGGAGACTGCTCAAATGTTCTTAATTATAGACATAAACCGATTTTGTCTATTCTACGTGATGTTGACTGTTGACTCATAAGCAAAGCGCCTCTCATTAGATGGACTAGTGTTATGCTCCCCTAACAAGCAATTTCGAATACATACATACTAAGCGATAAGGCCTAACACCTCCCTCTACACAGATTACCAGATGCTTATTCTAATGATTTTATAAATTATATATCTCGTATTTAGTATATATATTTACAAATAGCCAGTGTATATAATTAGTAATATTATTTAATATAATATATATTATAAAATTAACTAAATGCCTCATTATATTATATTATATATATATATATATATATATAATTAATATATTTCTACTATATAAAATTTGAATCTCACCAACTCTAATTCCACCTTATAAGATTTAAGAGTTATACTATAATATAATTATATAATCTACTATTCTTATACTTTATACTATATGTATATTGATTAATTAAAACTAAGCAAATTATATAGCAATATCTCTTGTTTGGGGAAGAACCATTTGGTTCTTGTTCTAAGACATTGGGTCATTACATGGCAAGTGACAATTTCTCTATATTGTTCTATGCATTAATGATGTAGTTCTTTCATGAGACTGTTTAATCTACGTTATGTATATTGATGTATTGTGAGGTCGATGAATACTATTAGTCTAAAATTCAGCCAGATTTGTTATTTAAGATTTATATATATATAATATATACTTACATTATATATTAATTATATATATATGTAATATACTCAAATAAAATATATATAATGAGGTTCGTGGTGGTTACTATATTATATATAACTATATAATATATATACTATATATACTAATATATATATTATGCAATGCTAATAATAATATATTATTAATTCATCACTTGAAAATGTAAATTATTATTTGGAAGTTAAAATTCTTACATTAAAATTCTTCAAAAAAAAATTCATAAATTATATTACGTTTTACAGTGGAGTTGATGCAATGAAACCTGCAAAAGGGAAAAATTATTTTTATTATATTACTTATTATTATATTATTATATATTATTTATTATTATTTTATTATTATTATTATTATTACATTAATATAAATATTATTATTATTATATATTATTATTATTTATTATATTATTATTATATTATTATTATTATTATTGTATTATTTCATTATATTTATTATCTATTATTATTATTACTCTCATCCTCATTATTACTAGTTTCGTGTGATGATTATTAGTTATTAATATATGTATTAATTATTTATTTATTATTGATTATTATATTGTTATCTCATTATTTACTTGATTATTTATTATTTCTCTCTAATAATTTTAATATTGTTGCCTTGAGCCACCTCTCTATGTAGCTAGAAGAAGAAATACAAGAGATCGCTTTATAAAGGCAAGAGTTCAGAAAAAACTATACTAAGATCTTAAATGTAGTACTTTCACTGAAAGATCATTTAAAAAAAACTTGATTAGAAAATAACTAACACAGATAGTTGTATGAGAGACTACATGGAAGAATGTAAAATTTTGGCGCAAAACGAAACTCTCTGACAGTTATAAAAGAAATAGTCCTACCAGCCTTTGATAAGCTTTTGTGTAGCTCACCATTGAGCAATACAATTAGATCTCAAGCAGGTGCATGGCAAAAAACAATTAAATTTTCCGTAAACTTGACCCTGCAGTAGACTGTTAGTATATGTAAAGATTTTAAAAACAAATTGATAGGGGAAAAGTGGCCCTTACTATACAGTAGTGATGAGCAAATCAATATCATTTAGATGCTCGGTATACTTAATATAAACCAGAATTTGGAATTAGTGAAAACATACCTGTAACTTGTAATATTGTCTCTTAAAGTAAACACGGTCCGTAAAATTTTCTGGAAAATACTCCAGACTTGGGTTTAGACCGCGGTGAAACGCACTCCCTATGTTAATACGGAAATTGTTTGTTGGTTACAATGCACATGGAGGGACATCTGGCTTCTCACTCTCAGACCAGCATAAAAAAGGAAGGTATTAAAACTCCTCTGAATCTATCATCTCCTAACTCTCTCTGAAATTTTCATGTAACATTACGTATAAACATATTCTTCAAATCGAAACAAAGCCAGTTTAGTAAACATAATATTGGCATGATCTCAGTATTTCGTGCGGTCTTTCTTCTTTGGATACCTCTGTATGTAAATCTGGTTGGCATAATTTTTTTCAAATTGCTGGCTTAGTCTCTGCGAAGTAAAGTTCTTTGATTCTATTGAGTCTAATATGGTTCTTTGCGTTACTTAAGACTTTTTACACTAAACTATAAATCGTTTAAAATATATAAAGATAATGGTTTGTTTGTCGTTATTTTTGTTTGAGCTACGAAAAATGTTACATAAAGGAAAGGGATATCATAGAAAGTAT
>JABUQX010129337.1:5000-24525 GCA_015478945.1 Trachelipus rathkii
AACAAATTTTTTTAAGTTCGATATTTATTTTTAACCCTAGGCAATATATCTTGAGTTCAATATCAAAATGGGGCTTATGGTCTATGACAATGAGCCGCAGCACTAAAGTGTGTTGACGGCAATATGATAATATATTACATCAGAAAGTAAAGAAACATGTTGAAAAGCTTTATGATCTTTGTTGTTTTGACACCTGTGTAGAAGGCTGAGCAGAAGCTGGCCCACTGCTGCTGGTCTGGCATTACAATTTTTGTTTTTGACGAAAATTAAATCGCTTAGTATCAAAATAATAAAGATAATATAAAAGAAACGAAAGCAAAATCATGAATTTTGGACAAAGATGGGGAGAAGATCGGTTGGAAAGATCAATTGATTTTTCTGATATAAATATATATATATTATGTATATATATAATATATGTATATATATAATATATAACGTATAATAATATAACTAATAATATATTTGTATATATATATACATAATAATATATGCATATATGAACCTGTGCTAAATTAACAGCAATATAGTAATATGTAATAGCAATAAATAATAACAACCATATAACTATATATATACATATATATATATATGCCATATATATATATGTATATAACAACAACAATAATATATACTTCTATGTATATATATATGCCATACTAGCAATTAATAATATATATATATATATATATATGTATATGTAATATAATACTAATAATATAATAACAGCATAACATATGTAACAACCAATAACAATCTTAACAATATATGTAATATATGTATATAATAATAATATATATACAAATACATAATATATAATATATATATATAACAACAATAACAACAATATATATATATATATATATATATATAATATAACTATATATATATAATAACCAACCAATAATAATAATATAATAACATAATAACATAATAGCATAATAATATATAATAATATATATATATATATAACTAACATATATATATATATATATATATGCGTATTTTTTAAATATTATACCGATTATGTTTTTGATACGATGGTATCAAAGGACGATTTGAGTATTATTTAAGAAATATCGATTATCAATATATTGATATTTTTTTATATATCGGCATCCCTAATGGCGACATGGAAAGAGCTCCGGATAAAACGAAAAATTTAGGGCTCTAGCATGATGTGCTCGATCAACTTTGATCGACCCATAGTAGAGATATTATTTTAGTACTTCAAACCAATGTTATAATTTTCGGACCATCTTGTTTGTGTGTGCTTTGTACCTTTCCGTGCAATTTTCTGCCAAAAAAAAAAATAATTAAATTTCGTTGTATTTAGCAAAAATATATTTTAAGTCATAGATATTTTTTGAATTTATAGTGTTAAATTTTTTTTTAAGGAAAATGCCTAATATTTTTTTTAATAAAATTTGCTAATTCGGTTTATGTTCGAAAACGTCATAAAATTGCTCTATCCCAATTAAATTATTTGACATATTCGTTTATATTATTAACCAATCAAAACGTTTCTTGCATTTTGGATTTTTGCAAATAAAATGATGAAAAGCCGTTTGGCTGCAGTATGCAGACGATAATCAAAACTATAAATGTATCCATGGGCGTAGGCAGGATTTCATTTAGGGGGCAAAAGTTTGTGAAATATATATATATATATATATATATATATATATATATATATATATATATATAGCAACCTTATAATAACAATATATATATATATATATATAATATATATGTATATATATATATATATATATATATATATATATATATATATATATATATATATATATATATATATATATATATATATATATATATATATATATATATATATATATATATATATATATATATATATAATATATATATAACGCTGCTACCTATATATACCTATATATATATAACCATATATTAGCATATATATATATATATATATGTATATATATATATGTAATAACTATATATATATATATATATATATATATATAACAACAACATATATATATATATGTATATATATATATATATAATATATATATACTATATATATATATATATATATATATATATATATATATATATATTGGCTGTTTGCGTGAGATTTGAGGTTGAGTTAAACAATTTCAGCCAACATTAGAAGTATAATTTCGGGTATAATGCATACAGGTAAAGTACGGACCCCAGAACCTGGGAAATGAGTAAATACAATAAATAATATAGAGAAATAAAAATAATATTAAAATTTTTTGGATATTTAAGTGATTTAATTTCAATAGAAATAAAAAATTAAATTATAATATCTTATTCTCTGTTTCAAATTTCTACTATTTAAAAATGTCAGCAAAAGATCATGTTTCAAACATGTTTCTTTTATTTCTGAAGTAATATATTATCATTACAAATAACACTCTTTAGTATTGGTGTTCCATTGTGTCATAGACTATAAGCCCTATTTTAAGATTTTGAACTCAGATATAGGGCCTAGGATTAAAAATAATACTTAATCAAACTTAAAAAAGTTTGTTTACAAATTATATTTCATGTTGACGTCACGATTCTCAAAATCAAAATCAAAAATCAAAAATAGTGATTTTTCTCAAAAAAATCAAAAATCCCAGCCCTGATTAGAGTATAATTTCAGGCAGGGGATGGCACGGAAAAAAAATCAATTGATTTTTCAGCTGATTTTTCACTTGATTTTTGCTCCAAAAAATTAGTATTTTTGCTTATTTTATTTTTGCTTTTTTATATATATTTTTTATTTTTTGGATATTTAAGTGATTTAATTTCAATAAAATTAAAAATTAAAATAATATTATCATAGCAAGGCTACTCTGTTTCAAATTTCTAAAATGTCAACAAAAGATCATGTTTTCAAACATGTTTCTTTTATTTCTGATGTAATATATTATCATTATTACAAATAACACTCTATTGTTGCGGTTTCATTGTGTTATAGACTATAAGCCCATTTCGAACTCAGATATAGGGCCTAGGGTTAAATATAAATACTTAATCGAACTTTTAAAAAAAGTTTGTTTACTTCTTCTGATAGGCCTTTGCTCACTCCAATGATCACCAATTTGGCTGTTTGCGTGAGATTTGAGGTTGAGTTAAACAATTTCAGCCAACATTAGAAGTATAATTTCGGGTATAATGCATACAGGTAAAGTACGGACCCCAGAACCTGGGAAATGAGTAAATACAATAAATAATATAGAGAAATAAAAATAATATTAATTTTAACATAAATACAATAATTACTAGACTACATTAAAATTTAATATTATATTATTATTAACAAATAAGAAATATATAAGAAATTTGGCTATGGTCTATTAGATGGAGGCCTACTTGAAAATTGCAAAGTTGATGATAGAAAAAGAAAATTGGGCGTAGATCTCCCTATGGAAATAGGTTTTGAAAAATAATAGGTCCTTAGTATATGCTAACCTAAGGACCGCTACCATGAAAAAACTAGCTAAAATAATTTATAAATAAAATATTGCAAAATAACACTGCTATTTCCATAGGGTACCCACACAATTACAATATAGCACTAATAATAATGAAATAACGTAACCACTCTTCTTATTGCACTCACCACAATAATAAGCAATAAAAATAACAGTTTTTAACAAGCTTTAGGGCTTAAGTAAGCTGCCCAAACAATTAATTCCTTAAGCGCTTCTAGAATCTTGCGTTGGTTGCAAATGGCGGCGGTGCAATAGGAAGGTGACGCGATCACGAATGTTTCCACTTTTTCGCCATAGTGCGGAAAATAAGAGTGCGATCATATATTCTGCATTACGTACTTGCGCGCTATCTTGGATCACATGACCTCATCACTACAATATATATTGGTAACACAGAAATCCGATAACTTAGGATTATCAGAAAAAATAATCAATAATTGATAGGATTACCCTAAACCTGACTATTACCGATAATTATAAAAAATTATTGTAATAAAAATGTTAGCAATGTAACAATAATCAAAAAGACCCGAGTATGCTTTTCATTATCAATTTTTTTTACATTTTTATTGAAATTATAAACATAAATTGTAAGAAAATGAAAAAAAGTGGTAATTATTTACAATAAGTGCCTCTACCTAGATTTTTGTCAAAATCACAGCATAGACTCTAAAAAAAATTGTAATGAAGAATAAAAAAAAAAATATTTGTCGGTCTCTTTAGGAAAAAAGTTACAGCTTCTCAAAGGTTGGCATTTTCCCAAAGGGTTTTCTTATAAAAAAAATGAACGGGCTTCGAGATCGGTTTAAGACCATCCTAATTCAGGTTACAATAAGATTTGTTAAGTATACATAGTATACTTAACAAAGCAACTTAAACTAGTAGGGTCCTAAACCAAAACCAAACCTGGATGGATCTAGGTTAGGTCTAAGTTTACGGCATCATGGATCCATCCAGGTTAGGTCTCGGTTTAAGACCCTACTAGTTCAGGTTATGATATGTTTTGTTAAGTATTCTGTGTATACTTAACAAATCTTATTGTAACCTGAACTAGGATAGTCCTAAACTTTGAGAGGCTGTAAATTTTTTTCCTAAAGAGACCGACAAATATATATATTTTTTTTATTCTTCATTGCTATTTTTTTTAGAGTCTATGCTGTGATTTTTATAAAAAATCTGTTTAGAGGCACTTATTGTAAATAATTCCCATAAAAATAAACACTTCAAATAATTTATTTAAATTATTTTTGTGCATCAAATGTTCATAGTTTCAATACAGCATTTAACTATTTATATTAATCAGACTGAAAAGAACTCCACAATTACCCATTTAAGAAAGGATTAGTAGGTATATTATGGAATTTTGAGCACCATAGAGTATATTTGACAAAGTCAAATTGTTTTTTTAGTTAGTTATTAAGGTAAAACTGCATGTTGTAACTATGACAAGCTTATTAAAGCTTGTAGTGTGGTTAGCATTTACCTTAGTTATAGATTTTGCTTTTGGTAGTAGCCTAGTTGGCATATATTATTGGTAATTTATTGATGAGCTCTAGGGTGTTGTGAAGGTTTTGCATAAGCATGCTGGGCCATTGGGTCTATTTACTGAAATTGAATGAGAGTCTCGATAGGCCCATCTACCAGCTGCAGCGCCTAGGCCACATTTTATGAACATTTATAAAATTATAGCTAACCTAAGTAAAATTTAGTATAAACACAATTTTTTTTTTTTTTTCACAGTTACTTACCCTTCCTGATTTTCCATTTTGACTTACATATAAGGTCTATAATTGTGTAAATAACAAAAATAATTGTACTATAAAAAAGTCTATAATACTATTTTGAACTTAAAATGTTTGTTTACAAATTATATTTCGCGTGAGGTCTCGAATCTGAAAAAATCAAAAAAAAATCAAATAAATCAAAAAAATTCAAAAATTGATTTTTTTCTAAAATTTTTTTAAAAAAATCACCAACCCTGGTTATAATATATTAAATTTAATTTATTTTGTATCTGTAAATAATATTTAGGGCTTAGTTATTATTTATTTAGAATATATTTGCTCAAATTTCTTTACCGAAAAACTTAGGCACTAGATTTTAGGTTTTTAGGAAGCGACTGGAGTTGGACTCCAGACTTTCTCGCTAGGCAACTGTAGTTTACTACATTAGAGAAGAGTTATCTTCTCAGCCAAACCTTACTTTAGTCAGTGCTAGTTGGACTAGGCTGGCGAAGCAGTTCTTAGTTAGACTAAGAACTGTTCTTGGGCAGTTGGACTACTTCTAAACTCTTCGGAGTTTCCCTAGAGCACTCGATTGGACCAAGGCTCGATCATAGACCTTAGTTGGACTGAGGCTACGTCCCCTCAAAAGAGGTTGGTTTACCAACCGTAGTCCTTCTGCTTTCCCTTGAGCAGTTGGACTGCTCCCAAACTCACTTCGAGGATTATACTACTATATAATACTACCGTTTTACCATCCCTACCTATATATAACTCTTGTCGGTCCCCTCCATTCTTTATCAATTTTTTTCTTATAATAAACATTTCCCAGGTTCAACCAAATCTACTTTATGCTCCCTTATTTGACCCTTCATAACCCTCTTTATCCGATTATCTCTTTCCTGCTGAATGTGTATTAACCTACTTGTTTTAATGCCCTCTAAATGTTTCATAGGAATTTCCCCTTCAACTCCAAAAACACCAATACTAGTCTCTTCATCAGTCGTATAGTTCGGCAACTTAACATTCTTCCCAAACACCAACTGATTAGGTGAATAACCACTTTTATTCAACAACCCATTCTTCGCAGCCACCGACCAAATTAGACATACATTCTTACTACAGCCCTCCTCTTTCATTTTTCTCATAGAATCCTTTAGTAACCCTACCATTTTTTCATAATGCCCATTACTCTACGGACTTTCAGCAGCAGTTACCCATTGAGTCATATTGAACCTTTCACACAAACCTTTCATTTCTTCATTTGGAAACTCAAAACCATTATCACTCAAAAATCTTTGAGGCACACCAAATATGCTTATCCATTTCTCCAACACCTTCATAATTTCCTTTGGCTCCTTACTTCTTACCCAAACTCCTTGCCAATACTTCATGCCCAGATCCACCATCACAAGGAACCTCTGTCCTTCAATTCCCCTAAGTCCATTGCCACTGTTTCATTAAACCTCCTCGCAAGAGGAAAACCCAACAAAGGTCAACTTGGTGTCTTCTGGTACCTCCCACAGACATCATATTCATCATTTACCCTTTCCACACACTCTTTTATTTCCTTACCCTTATCACTATCAACTTCATCACCATAAGCATCTTTAATTAAACCCCACAACCTCCCCTTACTTGGATGCCCAAATTGTAAATGTAACATGAATTATTTGACTGCGTTCCCTTTCATTCACTAACCTCTCTCTTATGTTCCTAACCCACCAAACATCTGTCCTTTTCAACCCTTCTCTCAAACCAATTTTCAAATGCCCTTTTTCATTTACCGTGCATTTAAATTCATACTCACATTAAGATTTCTTAAAGATTCATACCCCAATAGCCAAGGTACACATTTACCACTTCCGTTTTCAAAGAAAAACATCTACCTTTAACACAACACGGAATATCCATCCTTTTCACACCTTTATAAGTCGTCTTACCAAAAACATAACTTACGTTTATAATTTTCATCGAATCCATCACCACCTTTCTTACACTCTTATTTAAACTTCCTATCATCCTACCTAGTCACTTTTCCTCAATCACATTCTTCGAACACCCTGTATCCACTATTGCACATTTCTCACTATATTCTTCTCTCCCTTCATCTTCATTCTCTCTTTTTTTCCTCATTCAGATATAAACTACTTTCTCCTTTCAATTCATCAGTCATCCATCATCCTCTTCCAAAACCATAAACGCCTCTTGCCTCATTCAATATCCGTATATCTCTTCCAACAGCATCTACACCTTCTCTTTCATTTCGACTTCTATTCTGAAATCTTTCAGGACAACTAGCACCAAAATGATACAACGACCTGCAAACCACACATTGCATCAATCTAACAAAACTGCCTTTCTTATTCATAAGTCTATCATTCACCCAAGGTTCTCTTTTTGTAGTCTGATCCTCCCTTTCATTTATAACCCATCCGCTACTCCTCTCACTGTTACTTTTCTTATCCAAACCTTCACACACATTCAACAAAGCATCCTTAAATATCTTAAACTCCCCTGCAACTTTTCCACAATAAAGGAACACCATCTGTCTCTGATTATTATCCACATTTGCCCCCTCTAGTAAATGTACGCATTTCATATCCTTTCCCAAGTTAACCTTTCCTACAATCTTACACTTCTTCTCCACTACCTCATACATGTTCACATATTCTCTCAGTCTCATCACTATTTCTCTAAATGTAAAAAAAATCAAGTATTCTATCATAACGGTCTCTCTGTTGCTCTTTGCCATACCTCTCATCCAAATCTCTCTATTATTTTATTCATTCCCTCTTTCCTAACTCTTCCCATTTAATGTCACATACAACTTCGAAGGCTTTTTCACCCAAGCTCAACATAATCTCTCCTGCAGGACATTCACATTCCTTTCCATACACCTTATACCACAGACTTACTCTCTTCTTCCATAGCTTATAATTCAATCCCACTCACCTCCCCATTGAACGTTGGACACACACACACCTCTTTTTCTCTTCTCAGTACTCTCCACCCTTTCGCTAACTCTACTCACTCCAGCTTTATCATCTCCTCCCATGATCCCTAAATTATCCAAACTAATCTCCATCCTCAGAGCATCTCTAACTACGCTCTGCTACCACTCACAAAATTAAGTAGAGGAATAACATAGTAAACTCAGGTACACCCACATTTGTAAATATGCTACCACTCACAAAATTAAGTAGAGGAATAACATAGTAAACTCACGTACACCCACATTTGTAAATATGGAGATGAAAATTCAAAGAATTTTGCTCATTTTTCAAACTTAAATTTTTCTTTTGTTCAGCTAGTTAGTATATTACTAACTGTTTTTTCTTTACAAATTTCTTAAGATTAGCTTAAATTAACGCTGCCCTGCAAACATCAAGCTGGACTACACACACACACACACACACACACACATATATATATATATATATATATATATATAACTATATATAGTTTATCCATATTTGATGGATTTAGCATTTCATGCAATTCAATATATTATATATTATATAATATATATTTATATTATACCCGTCTAACTATTCTCCGTATCGAGGACTGAGTGCGAGGTCACCTTAGGTGAGGGCCATTTCCCCTATAACTATAATCAGCCCGTATGTCTTACATTTCCATTACCGCAGCCGCCAGCCCTTTTGCAGGATATTTTCTAAGTCCGCAGTGTGTTCATATTATTTCTAATTATAGGCATTTCGCTTTCTTATGATGTTTTGTTCCATCAAGAAATTGTAAAGTTTATCATTTGTTTTTTATTTTTGTTTTTTATTATTTATTTTTTTTATTTAAATTTATTTAATACTTTTTATTATTTTTTTCTTGAATTTTAAATATTTTTAATTCTTTTTTTATTATTATTATTTTTTTTATTTTTCTTAATCATTTCTTTAATTTTTTCTTTACTAATTTTGCTCTTTTTATAAGTTTCAATTTTGCGTTTTTAATCATTATGTTTCTCCTTTTTCTCAAGTTCAATTTTTGGTTACTTTTCATACTTTTTTTAAATATTTGTTTTTTTTCCTAAAAATATATTCGTTTTACTTTCTGATATAACCTTATCAAATTTTTTAGGCATTATATTAACACTATCTTAAACAGTAAATCAGTAAATCCAGTTAAATCAATTTACTGTCTTGCTCCCATACCCCTCCCTACCCCCTTCCCCATGATTACTATAGATTATTGATCTTTATCTCTCTTGATAACTAGTTGACTCTATTGATTCTTAACGTCATATTTCTTGTTATATTACACATAACCTTTTACTTCTCATTAATCTATTGTTTTGTTTCTTTTTTTAAAATTGAGTTTATAGTACATAAATTTTATATTCTTAATTTTTTCTTGTTGAATCTGTTGCAGCAGAGTCTATTGGATATACTGAAAACACTTTTTCTATTCTTTTTCACTTTCAATATTGCCTTTAAATAAATTTATTTGAATAATTTTCTCTTTAATACCTTTAAAGCAGTCATCAGTACAATCTCATTTCTAACTATTCATCTCTTACTGACCCTCCACCTCTCGTTTCCTTTCAACTCTTCGCCTGAGATTCATCTCTTTATTTTCCCATTGGTTTTGCCTACTTTTTGATCTATTTGCATCTATTGATATCTTGATTGATTCAACGTCCGGATGAGTCTTTGTATACAACATAACAACAAAAAGCTTTTATTTATTTTGTTTGTGTTTACTTTTAAACATTAATGTTTTGGTTTATCTCTCAACCTACATGTATTTATCTTCGTTCGTTGTTAACTTATTCTTGTTCTAATATTTGGGTTGCCTACTTTTAATCTTTTATAAATATTATTTTCCTATTCTTTTTGATGTTTATACTGGACTCTTTATAAAAACATTCATTTGCATATTTAACTTCTTATGTTATTCCTTAGTAGTTCCAGAGGCACGTTACAATCCACGTGTAAATCTTATCAGTAATCCAAACGATGCCTCGTTTTTCGTCTGGTCTTATTCCCTCCCATCCCTCCGTCTCTGTGATCTATTCTAAGTCTCAACTTGGGCCTACTTCGATCTGATTTGGTTTTTTACTCCCCCTACCCTGTCGATGTAACGGTCACTGGATTTGTTATAACATTCTCAGAAGATTACCTTTTATTGTATTTGTGGCCTTGTCTTTTACGGCTTTTCATTTACACCAACTTATGGTTTTTTACTTTCCCTTTTCCGCCTCGGCCCCAATTATGTTGGCCATACAATTTCTTTATTTTTCGTTTTACTTTGTTTGGTTAAAATATTCTTTGGTGTTTGTTTACTACTCGTATAATAGCTGTATTCTTTGAGTTTCTCTTTTATGTTTAGGCTTCTTAGAAACACATTTGCATATGGTGTTTATTCAGGGGATCACAATCACATCAAGCACGTAAATCAGTAAGGAGTTCTTATCAGTTAGGAGTTCAAAGAACTGCCACTGTTTCCAACACACACCACTCTTACCTGTGGCTTCGCCTTCGGCTTTTCAGCACTGTTTTTGGCGCCCTTCTCCCTTCCTACCCTCTTGCTTGGGTCAATTTTATTTTGCACTTCGTCAGGACCTCTGGCTTGTGTGGCAAATACTATCATTGATCGGCTCGCTACTTCGATGCTTGCTACCAAGTCAGTACTGTTGGTATATTTACTTATTAACCCATTCTAAAAAGCAGTTTTTATTTATTTTTTTGCCTTTTCTCGCTACTTCTATATAGAACCTATTATGTCTTTTTGCTATTAGCTTCTTAAAATTTGATTTATTTTGTCTTTCTTTACAATTTCTTTCTTTCTCTAACTTAGTATAAATATCAAAATACCAATTTATTTCCTTTTATGATTTTTTATTGTCCTTTCTTCTCTAGTTCTTCTTTTCCATAGTAATATTTAACATACCATAAAATCGTAAATCTGTAAATCACAGATCGCCTCCTCCCCTCCTCCCACCATTCATGATCTATTGATTTAATTGATGCTATTGATTTCGGACTTGATGTTAATATGATTCAAGTCATATTTTTTTGTGATATTTTATTAATATTAAAACTTTATATTCTATTTTTGTTTTCGTTTCTTTTAAATCATACCTCATTTTGCCTCAATATAAAATTTTACTTTTCATTTTTTTTTTTAATTTTTTCTCCTTTAAATATTTTTGTTTTTAATATCTTCTTTATAAAGATATGTTTCTTAGTTCTGTGGGTTTTTCTTATTTTATACACTTTTACTAAAAGTTTGCATATGAGCAGTATCTTACTTAGTAGCTAAATTTGGCAGTAGGAATCAGTTAAATCACCATACTTTTGCCTTCTTTCCTCATCCACTTCCCTCTTCCAACCCTTCCATTGATTATATTTCGATCCTATCTTGATCCTATGATTCTATCTTGATCTCTTGAAATTCAAAGTCATATTTTTGTATACACATATACACAAAACTTTTATTTATCTTTGTTCTTGTTCTTATAAACTTTTCGTTTCTTACTAAAAAAATTTAATATTTATTTTGTTCTTCATTTTCTTTTAAACTCATTTTTTTTTTATTACAAATTTCTTATTCTTTTATGAATTATTCGTATAAATTTCTTTCTAAGATTTGCTATATTATTTCTCCTTAAAAGCAGAAATCCGTAAATCAGTAAATCAAATCCTTATCCAACCACCCTCCTACTTTCTTCCACTATATATTGATCTATTGATCTATTGATGTTTTGATCTATTGATCATCTATTGACTCAAAACATATTTGTATAACATAACACCAAAAATCATGAAATTTATATCTTGTCTTTGTTCTCTCTAAACGTTTTCTTTTGATTCTATCTTTAAAGTTTTTTTTTTTTGTTTCACTTTTTTTAAATTTTTTCTTGTTATTTACTAAAAATTTTTATTACTTTTTCATGTTTGTCCAACTTAAAAAAATTTGCATATTATCATACTCCTAAAGCATGTAATCAGTAAATCAGTTAATTTCTCAAACTGCCCTCCCATTAATTCTCCTCCTATCACTCCTTACCATATCTACCGTGCATCTATTGAATCTACTTGCTCTTTTGATGCAATTAGAATAGTCATTTTGTTCATAATTCTACTCCAAAACTTTATTTATTTTCATTGTTTTTGTTTCTTTTATAACATTTTGGTTGTTTACAACCTATATTTATTAGATTTTATTTTATTTCGTTGCCAAATTACTTGTTTTTTTTACAATATTTTTGTGTTCTCTACAGGAGGAAAAATTTTATGTCATTTTTTTCTTCTTTCTTTTTTTGTTTCTGATTGTTTTTTTGTCTATATAACCCGTATTTATAATTAAATAAGAATTGGTGCCATATTGTACATATCTTAAAGCATGTAAAAAATTCAGTAATTCAGCTAAAATCTAACTGTCGCTCGTCATACCCTCTTTTCTGCTCACGCCCTTCTTCGCATGGATACTATTGATCTATTGATATTGCTAAATTGATCTATTGGATCTCAAGGTCATGATTTTGTGTATACATGACACCACAGAAGGGACTTTTTATTATCTTTGTTTTGTTTCTTTTAAACATTTTGTTTTTTGCCTAATAATAAGTTTGGTATATTATATTTGTTTAATTTGTTTTAATATTTTGTTTATTAATCTTTTAAAAATTTTATTCATTTTCCTGCTTTTTATAACTTAAAAAAAATTCGCATATTTACATACGCTTAAAGCAGTAAATCAGTAAAACCTCAGCTTAAATCAAGAACTGACCTCAATCATTTTACCCCTTTCGGGCTGAACCTTTTTTTACGCTTTCATGGATCTACTGATCTATTGATCTGTGGATGTCCTCCTATTGATCTATTGATTCAAGTCATATTTTGTGTAACATATTGTGCAAATAACTTTTATTTTGTATTTGTACTGTGTTTCTTTAATACTTTCAACCTGGCAGAAAATTTTTTATTCTTCTTTATGTTTATAAGCCCGTAAGGAAAATAATATATTTGGGTATTTTTACATACCCTCCAAGCAGTAAACCAGTAATCAAACTAACCGGCCACATGCACATCGCACCATTTGCGTCTCCCTACACCTTTCATTTTGATCTATTTGATAATATTGATCTAGTTGACTCCTTATTGATCTATTGACTGTCAACGTCAATAGTCTATTGTATAACTAAACACAACAAGAACTTTATTGTATTTTTGTTTGGTTGTTTTTGCTTTACACATTTTGTTTTTACTCCCATATTAAAACTATGGTATCTCTTGTTAGGTTTATATCTTCTAAAAAATTTGCTGTTTTAAATACTCTCAAGCAGTATAATGCAGTAAAGCAGTAACTCATATCTATCCCCTCAATGGCATCCACCTCCTATCCATCTTTGCAGTCGATGTCTTATCGATGCTATTTGGAACTAGTTGATCCCTATTTGAATTCAAGTCATATTTGGATATCTTTATCTTTGTATATTTAATATTTGAAGGTGGATGGCATGAAAAATAAGCCATTCGCTGAATAAAATCTATCTTTAATACTTTTGACTGATTTTTTCATTAATTTTTAATACTTTTTACTGAATTTTCAGTACTTTATAAAACTTTTTATTTATTTTTATGTAAATTCTTCCTATGTTTTTAAAACTTTTTCTATTTATTTATTTTAATGTTCTATTATTATTTGCATATTTTATGATTGTATTCAATATTTCTTTTATTGTTTGAAATTTTATTTATTTAAAAAAATGATTTCTGTTTTTAAACTTGTTTTTTCATTATCTTTATTACATATAAATTTATTCTGAAATATGTTAAAAAACTATACTTTTCAGTTTTTTTTATTATTTTTGTAATATTTTTTAGAAATATTTTTGCTCTTTTCCAAATTAACATTCATTATCATTGCTTATTAACTGAATAATTCTACGTTCTAACTACCTTAAATCACCTAATCAGTAAATCAGTAAATCCGTTAAATCAGTAAAGCAATTCATCTATATCGGCAACTCGGTCAACCCCCAACCCAGGGGGGGGGGGGGGGGGGGGGGGGGGGGGGGGGGCATGATTGTCTATGATCTATTGATTCGAGTCAAATATTGAGGCAGTAATTTTGTATAGAACGTAGCATAAATATCATAACTTTGACTATCTTTCATTTCTTTCCAAAAAATTGCATCATTTCAAAAAGTTTTTAAGCTTCATAAAGTTGGCATATCATATACTCAGGAACAAAGCATATAATGTAACAACAGCATAACCTAGCATACCCTTAGAAGGGATCAAACTGCAAAGATAACAAGTAACCTCCTTAACAACAGTAAAATATCTACAAAACGTAACCTATTCCCATTTTTTTTCAAACATATGCAATGTTAATTTACATTAACATGGTAAATATTTAACAAAATTAATAAAAAATTATCGGTAACATAGCTAATTAACATACTGAAATGTGAACAAAGTCTGACATATCAAAGTTTTCACATCAATAAGCTAACATAACATAATCTGAGCTAAGAACAAATAATGTAAAAGCATCAAACTTTCCCAATAAAAACCCTACAGTAAAATGAGTTGGTTAACAGTTAGCAAAGCTACCTACCATACCAAATGATAAAAATAAATTAGTAATTATCATACATAACTCTGCCTAATCCACTTTTTTCCTGCCATTTATCAATAAACAATTTTACCCATTGGTATAGGTTAGTATTTAAACAAAACTTAATAATCTTTATCATGGCCTAGCACATATCTATTACAACCTAATCAATGAATATTTGCAAACATATTCTAGCATAACATATCTTGGGTCTTTAAACCACATCCATGCATAATATATCTAATTTATGATTAAGACCCTTTCATTAACAAACTTTTTTTTTTGTTAACTGCTTATTAACGGTAGGCCGTAACTGAGACTGGTTCTTCATAAAATCTTTAGGCATAAATCTTTTCATTTTTATCATCTTTATTATCGTTACATATCAAACCTGTTCATTATAATATTTGAACATTGTAATTTATAAAATGGTCAACATTATCTTAAAGTACCTGCTCAACTTAATTAACAGTAAATCGTCAGCTACCACTTACCTTTTACAAAACTTTAATCTTTACCATACCACCTTTACTTTTTTCAAAACACATAGGCTCTATTTACACGCATGCAATGTTTAATTTTACATTCATGTAATATTATAACCGAACACAACTTATTTAAGAGTCAAACAAATAAACTAAAATCCAATTAACACACTAACAAAGGTTTTCTAAACATCAATAAAGTTAATCATATCCCAACCTGAAGCTAAGATAATAAGCACAACAATAAACCTAACATACTTTACATATAACAAATTAATACTGTTAGAATTAACAAAAAGTTCTTCTTTCTTAACAATAGTAAATATTACCCATCATCATTATCAAATGCATCTTACGCTCAAGGATAAACTGTTTACTATAGTATATACTATATATATAACGGTAGATTATACTTATATTATATATATATATTATATATATATTAACTATATATATATCATATATGTCTATATATATACTATCTATAATATATATAATATATGCAGTATATAGTATATATAGTATGGTTTTCGACGTTCTATATGATATGATATAGGTATAGTATTTGTATGTATGTGTATGTGTACAATGTCATGTGTGTGTGGTACTGTGTGAGTATATGCATGGTATGGTAGTGTGTGTATGTTGGTGTAATTGTAACTGCAATGTACAGTGTCATGTATTTGCTTTGTGGTGTGTGTGTGTGGTGTGATGTGTGAGAGTGTTTGCTAGTTATTTTTCCCCGCTATCAAAAGCACACTGTTTGAAAGAAGAGTCATAATCTTCATCCATGAAACAAAGCAGTGTCGCAATACACACACACATCCACACCACACACAACACACACATTCATACATACATGCACTACATCCACACACATACAGCACATTTTAACACATCCCATTGACTGTCATACCTTACACATACATCACAACTTCACATACATGTACACATTACACCATACATACAATCATACTATATATATATATATATAATATTATATATACTATATAGTATTTATTATATATTCTTTAATATATATACTATAATACTATAATATATTATATATATTATATTACTATTTATAATATATAGCCAGGTAATATGATATTTAATTATATATATATTTATAATATACTATATATTATTGAATTATACTATATATTACATTATACTCTATATTATATATATTTTTACTATACTATTATATATAACTATATAGTATATACTTATTATCAGCATATTATATATATATACTATATTTATAATATTATAGTATATATTATAATTATATATATATCACAGTATTATATACTATTAAATATATTAAATCTATATACTATATATATTATACTTATTATATATTATTATCTATTAATTATAAAGAGTAATATTATATTTATAGTAAACTAGTATAAACATAATTTTACATCATATTTATTTTCGTAAAAATCATATAAACGCAGTACTATTTAGTATGAAACTTGTAAAAGGCTCACACTTTGGATTATTACTACTACTTATATTATATATATATATATATATATAAGTAACAGTTTATTTGACGCGTCAGATATGATAGATTTAGGTTATTTTACTATTGTCTAAGACAGAGAATCCTTTGTTAACTGTCTAACAAGTATTATTCTGTGATAAGACATGTTATTATCGGTTTATTTTGTTGTGTGTTCTTTTATTCGTAGTTCAGTGCTTGTTGTTATTGTATAACACTTGTACATTAGTGTTCAAAATCGTTTGTTTTCGTTTTGTGTTAATTTTTATAGATAATATGTGGTGAAATGTTTAGTTGTTTTCTTAAGTATTACAATTCACATATTGTTTAAATTTAACATTGATTTCGTTCGGTTTCTAGGAGCCCATGTTTGTGAAATATTCGTGGTTAATAGATTAAGTTTCTTTGGTAGGTCAACGTGGTTTGTAGCTACTTTAAATTTCTTTTTAAATTTAAACAATGTTAGTTCTAAGAATATATTGGTTAGCCAAATTTAGTATATTCACCATTTGAAAATGCTTAACTTAAGCCATTGATCATGTCTATGAGTGATGTCGCATAGACAAATGATTAGAATAATGCTTAAGTTTTTATGATAATCACGACTCCTCAGTTACCTAATCCGTTTAATAAGCCTAAATTTTAAAAAAGTTTGTTATGAAAGCGTCTTATTCATTAAATTAAGATTATTATGCATGAATTGTTCTTTAGATTCTCAAGATTATGTTTAGCTGCTAGAAGAATGTTTGCAAATATTTTCATTGACCTTAGTGTTATATAGATAGGCTTTCCTTAAAGCCGCTGATAAAGAATTTATTGTAAGTTCATTTTTTCCTCTGTTAATCTCAAGCTTAATAATAATTTTTCAAAAAAATGGCAATGAATATAAATATATTTTAAGGCAGAGTTCATTGTTATGATCATTACTCAATTTAGTTTACCTCTTTGGTATGTAGGTAGCTTTGGCTTAATGTTACCTCTCAGTTATTTCATACGTAAGTTCTCGTTTATTGTTTAGGCGTTTGAATGCTTTACCCATTATGTAATTTCTTAGCTTCCAGATTATGTTATTTGCTTTAGCTTTTATGATTGTGAAATACTTTGATATTTGTCAGACTTTGTGTTGTTCCATCATTTCAGTAAATGTTAATTCAGCTTAGGTTACGATGAATTTTCTATTAATTCTGTTTGTTAATATATTTACTATGATAATTATAAATTAATTTTTGATATGTTTGAAAAAATTGTGAATAGGTCTACATCTTTTCACATCATAACTGTTGTTAAGGTAGTTCTAGCTTTTTGTTATTTTGGCAGTTTATCCCCTATGTAATGCGTATGCTAGGGTTTTTGCTGTTGTACATATATTATCCTTTGTTTTAGCTATATGATATGCCAACATATTATTGCAAGCTAAAACTTATTTCTGAAAATGATGGCATTCTTTATATCGGTTGACAGTATGTAAAAGATAGTGCTAGAGTTAGTGTTAATATTTTATGCTACTGTCCTCTATGCAATTCAAATCTATCCTTAAACCCTACTTGTCTTATTACTCGAAATCAATGTACGATTTCCAATTAGATCATGGTTGGATGGGAGGAGTTGATTTCTTTCTTCTCCTATTCTTTTCTTTTGTTTACTCTCTTCTCTTCCCCTTATCTAATATCTTCTTCTTATCCTCGTCTCTCTGCTCTTACTGCTCCAATCTCCTGCTCTCTTCCTTCTATTTTCTCTCATCTTCATCTCATTCTCCTCTTCTTTCACAACCTCTGACGATCTCCTTCTTCTTCTTCTCTCGTTCTTCTCTCTGCTCCTCTTATCTCTCCTTATCTATTCTTTCTCTTCTTTTCTTTTGTTCTTTTCTCTTTTCTTTCTTCTTGATTCTCTTCTTTCTTCTCTCTTCTCTTTCTCTCATCTACTTTTTATCTTTTCTCTCTCTTCCTATCTCTCTTCTCCTCTCATTATCTTTTCTCTCACTCTTTTTTCTCTCTTTTCTCTTATCTCTCTCTCTTTCTTTTCTCTTCTTCTCCTTTTTTCTTCTCTTCTTATCTATATCTCTCTCTCTTCTCTCATTCTCTCTCTTTCCCTTCCTTTAGGCCTGTGGTTTCCTTTTCATCTCTTTCTCTTTCCTCTCTCTTTCCTCTCTTTCTTATTCTTCTCTCTACTTCTCTACTCTCTCTTCCGTCCTTCTCTTCTCTCCTTTAGCCCCTTGGGTTCCCGGTGGGGCCCTTCTTGGGCCCCTCTTTCACGGTCCCTCTTGGCCCCGGTCTACTCTGTCTCCCGTGCGTTATCTTTCCCCTTATGTTTCCCCCCTCTTTTGCGCTTTCCAGGGCGCGTTTGTTCTTTCTTTGGGGTCTCGCTCTGCCCCCGTCGCCGTCCTCCGCCCGTTCCCGCCGGGTTGCAGTCCGGCGCCTTCCGTGCGGCCCGCTGTGCCGCGCGCGACTCGGGCTTTGGCTGCCCTTTTTTTGGCCCCCTTTGGGCTTCGCCGTTTTTTTTTGGTGTTTTGGCCTGCTCTCCTTCCGTTTGCGGCCTTGTCTTTCGCTTGCAGGTTCCGGGCTGCATTGCCCTCTTTCCATTGCCCAATTTGTCTTAAAAGCGGCTAGTCGGGCTTCTTGCGTACTCCGTCTGCTGTTGCTTTGGTCCGGTTTCTGTGCCCTCCACTGAGGTATGTACGGTCTCTGTGTTGGACTCTGTCTTCCTTTTCCCTTCCGCTGGCTC
>JABUQX010129338.1:0-25000 GCA_015478945.1 Trachelipus rathkii
CATTACCACTAATATATATATATATATATATATATATATATATATATATATATATATATATATATATATATATATATACTATATTAGTGATGGACCAGATGTCAAAATTTTACTGTTTGTGGATGCGGATCTTAAAGAGGATGAGAATGCGAATCTTAAAAAGTAGATGCGGATCACGGATGTTTACTCTTTGAAGTTTGAATTAAAATTATATATATATATATATATATATATATATATATATATATATATATATATATATATATATCTTTGCTATACTTGCTATATATATATATATATATATATATATATATATATATATATATATATATATATAAGTGACGGACATGACATGACACTGATTATATGTAATTTAGGTCGGATGTTACAAATGCGGATGTCACATGTCCATCACTACGATATATATAAAGAAGACATTCACCCCACATAAACAATATTCTCTCAAAGCCTGTTAATAGATACAATGAAAGCAACTGGAACAACTGGCTGTGCTTTAAAGGGTTCCTCTCCAATAGTATACAAAAACAATACATCGCCCAATCTTAAACTATGCATCGCCCACTTGGGCTCTCACGATATCACAATCAACAATCAAGGAAGCTGAGTTCTATTAAAACAAAGCTCTAAGAATAGCAAGGCTGCCCTCCTTCCACATCAACCACTTATAAACCGAAACAAAAATCATCTTTGAGGCCCATCTTGATATGATGAGCTGCCAATTTTACAGCAAATCATTTTTGACAGAAGACCCCCTTACGCCAAACAAGAAGGAAAAAAGCTTCACCAGCAATATACTATTCATAACATTTACAATACATTCCCCACTCGTTCCCAAGAAGCTCCCATTGTGTAAACACAATCTACATAATTAACACAAGCATGTACGATCTCCCATGCATATCAAGCAACAACATTCTCGAGGAGTCAAAGTCCCACAAAATATCTCTCACAGAACAAATCTTGGTTCCGTCCACAACCATTGATGCTATCCCATCTCTGATATGGACACCATCATTCCTCAGGATTCTCTCTAATTTAAATTCCCAATAATCTCTCCCCTACTATAAGATGCCATCCTGACAAGTGGCGCCATAAGACACCTCTTTTTTTAGACTTCTCCAGACTTAGCGAGCACGTTGGACCTTAGCAACCGATACTCTTGTTCCTGATGGATATCTGGGCTCCAGCCTGCCATTGTGTCACAGTATCTCATAGCCCACTTCTTGTATGGAGGGGAGCGGGGCTACTAAGTACAGTATATAATATATATATATATATATATATATATATATATATATATATATATATATATATATATATATATATATATATATATATATATATTTCTCCTATAACAATATATTTGTACCTATACAAATATGTATATATACTGTATATTAAATAATTATATATAACAAATATATATATATATATATATATATATATATATATATATATATATATATATATATATATATATATATATATATATATATATATATATATATATATATATATATATATATATATATATACCGTATATATATATATATATATATATATATATATATATATATATATATATATATATATATATATATATATATATATGATATATATATATATATGTAAGGGGATGTGAAAATCCCCTCTTTTCTTTTTGTTTTTGTTTAAGTATTTTTGATGTTGATTTGAGCTTTTACACGAATCCATAGAAAATGGATTCTAAGATATGTTTTATTTAAAGTCATTTTAAACCATTGTTCATTCTATCGCTGTATATATGGAAAATAATATAATCCCAACATTTAATTACTAATATATTATATCTATATTCCAGCCTTAGATTCTTAGTATGTTAGTTCTTGGAATTTATAATATTTGAAAACTTTATGTTTAAATAATATAGCTGTGTCTCAAATTTATTTGTTAATATTATATTGGACACCATTGACCCATTGACACTCTGATGGAGTTTTTATGTTGATAATGGATTTCATACCAAGGTATAATTATACAAGGACTCCTCAGGTTAGTGATTAAACCTAATTAAATTTAAGTTCATAATAAATGCATGGCTGGCTAAATGCTTTATCTTATATATAAATGCTTAAACGCTTTTAAGATACTTAAAGATTATATCCAAATAAATTTCCCAATATTCCAGTTGCTCCCGCGCTGTATCTTCGATCCCAGTCAATCCTGCAGTTCCCTTCTTATAAATAGAACCCCTCCCAGTACGGCTTACCAGACCAGGGTAAGTTCTACTTAAAAAGTTAAAATTAAAGATTAATTTATAATTCATATAATAAAATAATTAATTTAAAATAATAAAAGAAACTGGTGAACTCATAACTCATGTGTTTATGTTTTCCCCACTGGATTCTAATGTGGACCTTGACGAAGTTTTCTAATCGTGGACTTAACCTACATATAGTTTTACTTCCCCCATTTGGCTGGATCATATTGTTTTCATTGAAGCATCCTCAGCTTACTATTGACCATTCCTGCCTTTGGTTGTACCTTTGGTGAACAGCTTAAATCTGTGTACTTTTAATTACACGTCAATGACAAAAAATGAGACTGCATTGGTTCATAAAATAAACGTGGTTGAACAAAACTAAGTTAAGTAATTAATCACTCGTGGAACAATAAAAACTAGTTTAATACAAATGCTTTATAATTAAATGAATAAACTTATCCATTGTAAATGTATAGTTTCCCATTTACTCCCTTGTTCTCGAACTGTTTATTTCATTGTTAAATTTCGTAACAAAATTACTAACCACCTGGGTTTCATATTAAACTAGGGTGTAGTTCGATGTATATTTGAATAACTGTATTGTATGAAGATTATGACTATAGTGTAAATGTAAAGTGTCTAAAAGTTTTGTAGATATTAACAATTAAAAATTAAAAACTAACTAGGGTGTTATTAACCCCCTTCTAAGTCAACTTAATAGTTATGTATGTAAAGGCGAAAGTAATGTTTGGATGAGCCGCTCACCTTCGAAAAGTCTACATAGGGTGACGTGATGAATGAGAGGCTGGGTCCCAGAGACATCTACCCCCGTAAGCGAAGCCTTAACGGGTAAAGAAGAGGGGTATCGGAAGTAATGTCTATATATCTTTACTCTTAGTATATGGTTCAGGTAACTTGTTGTTGTTACCTGACTTTAAAATATCCTTCATAGAAATTCATTCTTAAATTTAAATATTTAAATATAAAATATAGGTAAAAATTCCTTTGTAGATTAGGTTCACAGTATTAATAACCTTAATCCAGTATATATATATATATATAAATATCTATATATATATATATATATATATATATATATATATATATATATATATATATATATATATATATATATATATATATATATATATATATATATATATATATATATATATATATATATATATATAGTCTAGACCATTCTACAAATATTGGTGATCCTGGAATTACTCTCCCTTACATAGCCTCATTAAATGGCGCCCGAACAGGGACCTTGTGTTCTCGTTCGCGAACATTTTTTGAGTAGATTTGTGACTTGGTTCACACTTTCGTCTCTTGGATTTTCTGTAATCCGCTGGTTTTCTGTATGAATGTAAAATTTCCAACAGTTCGAGAAAATATCTAAGTATTGTCCTTTGTTTTCCCTTTAATAATTAATTAAAAATCTTGGCTGATACTATTAACAGAGACACTGCTGATCCAACAAGGACATATTAAACCTTGAACAATTAAAGAAATAAATTAATCAAAAAATGCAAAAACACGAAGCGCATATGTATGCTTCCCCAGTCGTTGATTATACCCGTAATAGTTATTCGCCTGAGAGACATAGGGGAATAAAGCTATTACAACGACATGATATCAATGTCCAAAGTCCAGTAAAGAGATTATTTAATCCCTCTAAAGCTCCTAATTCTTCAGGAGTCCATCGGCATAATAATAATGTTCCCTTGTATGCTAATCATAATCCTCAGTATACTGATTCATCTGCCCAGAAAGTGCAGTATCAATTAAAAATCATACAAGAAATAACATATCTTTTAAATCAGTTAACCGTAAGCTTAAAGGATACACAAATCAGTCATGCTGAATATCCTAACCATCATAATTGGAACAGTAGGAATAATATCTATTCCGCTAGACATCAACGTAGCTCGTCTCCTAAGTCGGAGAAGAGTAAATATTACTATAATAAAAATTTCAGTAAATGGAACAATGTGCAGTCGTTGAATAATTCAACCTTTGGTTATGACAGGTCTTATTGTACAAATGCCCCACGAAGTATAAACGTTGATCATTACGACAGAGTATGTGACTATTGTAACAAGGTGGGCCATAGTATAAATGAATGCTACAAATACCTCGGTATTTGTAGTTATTGCAAACAAGAAGGTCATAAAATAGCTGAATGTAGAAAACGTCCGATTCCTTTGTTTTCCCCTCAGAATAGTCGTAGTTCTAGTATAGTTTGCTTGTTTTGCAAGAAAACGCATCCTGGGGTGAATTGTTTACTAAAAGTTCAAAAACAGGACGAGATAAATGATACGAATATTTCTAGTAATAGTTCCCGTTCACTGCCTCCTCGTCTTCCTCGTAAAATTGTGAAATCTTGTGAAAGTTGTGGTCAGTCGCAATTGCAAAGTAAATGTTTGGGTTTGGGTAACGTTGAAAAATCTTATTTACCAGAACAATTGGTCGACCGTAAAACTCCCATGGTAATACATACACCAGTGGAGGAACCTAAACAGCTTACACACGTGGAGAAAAATAACTCCGTTGAAAAAATTATTCAGTCTACCTCCCCAGAAGTAAAGAAACAGGAGGAGAAAAATGTATCAAAGGAATTATCAGTTCCTAATGTTCTCAGTATAAACGATTTAAATAGTAGTACTGAAAGTTTGTGTCTTTTGGATGCCATTAATCATAGTGTGCAAGATACAAATGAATCTAATTAATAGTCATGAAAGCCATTGTGTTTTAAACGCTTCTGATTCCATTGTAAAAGGCATAAATGAATTACTTACTAGTAATGAAAGCCAGTCTTTTTTAAATGTTAACGATTCTCATGTTCATAGTATAAAAGACGTAGTCGCTGATGATGAAAGTCAGTGCCTTTTAGATGAAAAATCACTATTGAATAAATATAGGTCAAAGTCTTCGTCTTTCCAACCTGTTGATAATACTTTAGAATATAAATTTCCTTTATTCCCTTTGCTAAAAGTTGGAAATAAATCTTCTTTGAAAAATTCAGTAAATAACCCTTGGTACAACGTAGAAGATAAACCTATCTCAAATTCAGCACCAGTACCGATACTTGAATCAAGATTGCGTGTAGTGCAAGTTGATTGCGATAAAGGAAAATCTTTGATAGTTCCCGTAGCTGTTAATCCAAATAGTCATAACTACTATAGTTGCTTTGTTGACAGCGGAACTGGAACTAGCTTAATAAGTAAAGAATTTGTTTCAAACTGTTTTAAAGATGTAAAATTGCTCCCGTCCATTGACTTAGGAATTAAAGAAATTACGGGATTACATCGTAATCAAACAATACCCGTTGATCATTATATAAAAATGAAATTATTTTTCCCTAAAACTAATTTTGTCACAAAACCAATCGTTTTTGTTTTACTACCTTCAGAATTCCTACCTGAATTAATTGTATTAGGAGCTGTTGCCTTGAAAGAAAATGGGCTGATGCCTTATATGTCTACTATGAAATTAGTACGTAGAATAGGTTCAAAAATAGAACCAATATCAGTAGACCCAAAGACCTTAACCTCCCCATATTCTCGATATTGGGATTTAACTTCCTTTCCATGGTGCTCTTAACATTGAAGAGGAATTCTGTGATTATATCATATCTTATATAATTGAATAAATATTAATGCCGCTAAAATATCTTTGGCATATCTCTTACTCAATTCCTTTTCTATCTCTTTTTCTTGTTCTCTTCCTATCTCTGGGTTTTGGGAATCCGGAGGGAAGGGGGGACTTGGGATATAAATATAAAAAAATACATTGAGATAAATTATAGCAATTGTGCATAAAGATTATATTATATTTATATAGGCCTGATATATTAATAGGTTGTCCACACTTTGGATAGCTTATTCTTAGATAGGTACTGCAGAATAATTAATTGTCTAGTATCTTAATTAGAGGTGTACCGGAATTCCGCGGATTGACTTTTTCGGTTCGGCCGGAATTTTGAAAAATTCCGGCCGGGCAGGCTCCTAATTGGTTCTGAGAAAAGTTGCTGGAAGATTTATTTTATACCCATAGCCCATTTTTTAACAAAATATAATAGTACCCTTGTGTAGTATTCATACAGTGTATCACATACCTACACTATTATTTAAATAAAGTTTACTCAAATACCTCAAAATATAGGATTATAAGATAGATATTCACATTAAATTCAAATTTAATTGCCAAATATATATATATATATATATATATATATATATATATATATATGCTACCTATATATATATATATATATATATATATATATCTATATATCTTCTTATATATATATATATATATATATATATATATATATATATATATATATATATATATATATATATATATATATATATATATATAAGCAAAATTTCTTTAAACGTTAACTGTAAATAAAAAATAAATACATTCTATAAATACTTCTTTATATATATATATATATATATATATATATATATATATATATATATATATATATATATATATATATATATATATATATATATATATATATATATATATATATATATATATATAAATATTCTCTTTCTATAAAACACTTTTTAAAGAAAAATATTACTGAATCTGTAGTTGTGGATAAAGAAAAACTGTTCTATTGGGCGAAATTTTAACCGTTTTCTAAAAAATATTCCTGCTTCTGAAAATGAAAATAATTTCTCTGAATATATGGAGGAGACTGGAAAGGAGAGTAATTTGGGAATTTTGCTTTGTTCACTTTCCACCAATTAAGGAATTCTTCTTTTCCCAGATTAGAAATTGATTTTCTGGTAAAAAAATTCAATTTCTTTAAGAATTTCACCTTTTGAAGAGCCACTGATTTTTCTTTTTTTCCTTTTTACACTAACTGACTCGCTGTCACTTTCACTTTCTTCAAACTTATAAAAACTAAGTAACTTTGCAGAAAGTAATTTCTTTTCTTAATGCTCCTGATGATTTTGAGGTACTTGGCAAATCTAAGTTTATTGTAGATAATGCTCGTTTCTGAAAATGACTCATCGCCTGAACCTTCTTCTGTACTGCTACTACTATTATCACTTTCTACCTTCAATTATTTGCATATTTCTTCAAGCATCCATTTACTACTCAATTCTCTTATTTTATTAGAAAATAAAGTCAGTTAAGTGTCTTGGGTCTACTACAGTATTTAAAACAATTATCTTGTTTTGATGTATCTATTGATCTTTTCTCTTCCTTTTTATTCATAAATCTAAACTCTGCCCTTCTTCAGCTCTTATTTATTCTCTGCTGTCATTCTCAGAGTTTGAGAGATATTGGAGAGCTCAAGTATGTAGAATAATTGATGATATAATTGATTTTTGCCTTATAGTTTCGTAATGTGAAATGGTTGCAAAACTCTTAAATTTTCCAAGTATTTGCCATTTATTAGCGGTCAAAGCTTAAATGATTCATTGTTCTATAATATAAACTTGCAGGGGTCTTTTCAAACATTCAATTCTTTCTAGAATCAAATATGTCACTCCACCTTGTATTAACATCTTGAATTGGCACAAGTGGGCTTGCAAGATGTGGATCCAAGTTTCTTTGTATTCTCTTTTAAGTTCATTACAGCTTAAAAACTGGAATGATTGAAATGTGTACAAATATTTCTACATTTCTTTATTAAATCACACTGTTCTTTGAGAAAATAAGGCATCTTTAATAAATTGAAGTTTATGAATTAAACAAGAAAAACTTGTGTATCCCTGCTAAATCAGTTCCAGTTTCATGTTATATGCTCCATCTTGAAGGATCAAATGGATTATGGTAGGAGGAATTTCCCAATTATTCATCGTAATTTCAAAAACTAAGTGATTTTTATTCCAGAATGAGAACCTGGGAAATACTTGCAATGGAGTACACAGTCCCATTTTTTTAAAACTCGCTGGTAAGCCAGAGTGCAGTTAAAGAAATAAATGGCTCGTTTGAATATTTAGCTATCTTGTAGTAAATGATATCTAGTCAGCCTTAGATAACTTCTTGAATACTGCTGATCTCAATTTCCCGTATTTGGTAACATTTTCTCTACAAAATATTTTCTACTAAGAATAAGATATTTTGGTTGAAGATGGGCAATAAGTTCTATGAATCCTTCTCCTCTGTGACTGTGAATGGCTGGTTACTCATTGCAATAAAATTCATTATTTTCTGTGATTTGGGGTCATTGATATACCAAATCTTTTTTGGGGAGAAACTCTCCTCAAAACTCACTTATTTCACGGCTTGGATCTATTGCTCTTTTGTGGTTTCCTGCTCTAGAAAATACAAGACTCTCCCTTTTATTAAAATTTTTGGACTTCCAGATATTCTCTTCAATGATGATGTTCCATATGCTCATGAAGTGGCGTTGTACTAAATATAAGATTTTATGTTGAAAGTTATATAAAATATATTTTTTTTACATTTCTTTATAGTTAAAGGAAAGTTCATAAGAAATTCCGGTTCCGGCCGGAATTTTTTTTGTGATTCCGGCTAATTCCGGTTCCGGCCGGAACTGAAAATTTCAGTTCCGGTACACCCCTAATGCTACTATCTTTATAGCCTACTTTGAAAATATGCCCCATGATATATTTAATTTTTCTATGAATTTAAAATTTTATAAAATTTATTTACTAATATATATTTAATCAAAAGTTTCTTGCAGATGCAGATTTATTTTGTACATATCTAAAACCTGAACTAATGCGGTTAAGTTTTTCAGATACGTTGTGGTGTGATGACCTAGTGTCTCATTTATCCCACACCGCCCGTCAAAAAACGTAGACTATATTTTTTTTGATTAAAATTAATTGGTTTTCTTAGTGTTCTTAGAGTGAAACGCTTTTTGGTGTGGTAAATTGAAAAAATAATATTTGAAAAGTGACCGTAAAGGAGTCTGCATTGTAAATCGTTTTTGTAGATAAGTTTTACTAACCACATTATGGCCAGTACAAAAGTATTTGTGGTCCCCTTTTAGTGTCCCATACTTGGATACTGCATAGTTTCATTTCGTTCGAGAACTCTTACGAACCTCTCACTATTTCGGAACTCTGGTCGTGCTAAACTTCAAAGATCCAATATTTTGGAAATCAAAAATGGAGAAAAATCCAAGGTGGGGAGTTTAGATTTAGTGGGGGGGGATGTAAGGGGAAGTGGAAATCCCCTCTTTTCTTTTTGTTTTTGTTTAAGTATTTTTGATGTTGATTTGAGCTTTTACACGAATCCATAGAAAATGGATTCTAATATATGTTTTATTTAAAGTCATTTTAAACCATTGTTCATTCTATCGCTGTATATATGGAAAATAATATAATCCCAACATTTAATTACTAATATATTATATCTATATTCCAGCCTTAGATTCTTAGTATGTTAGTTCTTGGAATTTATAATATTTGAAAACTTTATGTTTAAATAATATAGCTGTGTCTCAAATTTATTTGTTAATATTATATTGGACACCATTGACCCATTGACACTCTGATGTGAGTTTTTATGTTGTTTACCGACGATTCCTGTATAATTATACAAGGACTCCTCAGGTTAGTGATTAAACCTAATTAAATTTAAGTTCATAATAAATGCATGGCTGGCTAAATGCTTTATATTATATATAAATTTTAAGATACTTAAAGATTTTATCCAAATAAATTTCCCAATATTCCAGTTGCTCCCGCGCTGTATCTTCGGTTCCAGATCCTACAGTTCCCTTCTTATAAATAGAACCCCTCCCAGTACGGCTTACCAGACCAGGGTAAGTTCTACTTAAAAAGGAAGAAGTTTGAGATCTAGGCAAGATTAATTATAATTCAATGAATAAAATAATTAATTAAATAATGAAGGTGAAAACTGAGTGAACTCATAACTCATATGTTTATGTTTTCCCCAAGGGTTCTATTTTTAGTTCTAATGTGGACCTTGACGAAGTTTCTAATCGTGGACTTAACACACAACCATAGTTTTTACATTTTGGCTGGATCATATTGTTTGATGAGAAACATCCCACAACTTATTATTGACTTCCTGCCTTTAGTTTATTACTGAGTGAACTTAGCTTAAATCTGTGTACTTTTAATTACCGTCAATTGACAAGTGATTTCGTGGTTCATAAAATAAACGTGGTTGAACAAAACTAAGTTAAGTAATTAATCACTCGTGGAACAATAAAAACTAGTTTAAAAACAAATGACGCTAAAGCGATTAATAAACATCCATTGTAATATATAATTATTGTGCTCCCTTGTTCTCGAACTGTTTATTTCATTGTTAAATTTCGTAACAAAATTACTAACCACCTGGGTTTCATATTAAACTAGGGTGTAGTTCGATGTATATTTGAATAACTGTATTGTATGAAGATTTATGACTATAGTGTAAATGTAAAGTGTCTAAAAGTTTTGTAGATATTAATCAATTAAAAATTAAAAACTAACTGGGTGTTAATTAACCCCCTTCTAAGTCAACTTAATAGTTATGTATGCAAAGGCGAAAGTAATGTTTGGATGAGCCGCTCACCTTCGAAAAGTCTACATAGGGTGACGTGATGAATGAGAGGCTAGGTCCCAGAGACATCTACCCCCGTAAGCGAAGCCTTAACAGGTAAAGAAGAGGGGTATCGGAAGTAATACCGTCTGCTGCTCTTCTCTTATTATATGGTTCAGGTAATACCTATTTATTTGTTACCTGACTTGAAAATATCCTTCATAGAAATTCATTCTTAAATTTAAATATAAAATATAGGTAAAAATTTCCTTTGTAGATTAGGTTCATGTGGTAGTATGTATAATCTAGTATATATATATATATAAATATATTATATATATATATATATATATATATATATATATATATATATATATATATATATATATATATATATATATATATATAACTAACTATATATAATAAAAAATAAATATATATTTATACTTATATATATATATATATATCTATATAAATATATGTGTATATCTATTTAGTAACATTCCGTTGTTTAAGGGTCATCCGTATTTCTAGACCATTCTACAAATATTGGTGATCCTGGAATTACTCTCCCTTACATATATATATATATATATATATATATATATATATATATTTATATTTATATTCACTATATATATTAATATATATATATATATACTGTATATATATATATATACATATGTATATATATATATATATATATATATATATAGTGATGACTGGAGATGGTTCAAAGAACCGGTAGTTAAAACTTTCAGGAAAGCAAACTGGTAGTTAACTCCTTTGCTAATTAATATTAACAGGAAAACGAACCGGCAGCTAACTCTTATGACAAAGCAGAGAACCGTTTCTTAAAATTTTGGCAACTCACCACTGTATATATATATATATATATATATATATATATATATATATATATAACAACCATATATATATATATATATATATATATATATATATATATATATATATATATATATATATATATATATATATATATATATATATATATATATATATATATATATATATATATATATTATATCTAGGGTTAAGTGCGTAATGCACCAAACAGAAAAGTAGTAGAAGAAAATGACGCGAGTCGAAAAGAAAGCCCATCCTTCAACCCCATTTGTTTGGCTACTAGAGAACCGAGGCGGAGTCCCAAAATCCACCTAGAGCTTCACAGGACCGCAATGGACCTCACTATGGCATCTCATCAATGTGGGATTTATCCCTTGGCCCAGGTGGGCCACAATATACCCCTCATATATATATATATATATATATATATATATATATATATATATATATATATATATATATATGTATATATATATATATATATATATATATATATTTTTAAATTATAATTAAAAATTTCATATTTATTGTTAAAATATTAATTTATTTATTAACTTTATTATTTTTAAAATAATTATACTTAAATTTTAGTAGAAACGTTATTCAATTGTTTCCTTGTAATATTTAACCAATTGAGCAAGGCGCATGTGTGTCGCGCAGCCTCCTTGATCATAATATTATAATAAAAAAAGTTAGTACTTGTGACCATCGTTCGGAAAAAGTTGTATTTGTTTATATGCAACTTCTAAATTGTTAAACATATAAAAGTGCAAGTTCTACTTAAATTAGACTATAATCCCAACCTAGTTTATGTTGGGAAATATTTATGTAATACTTTTCTCTAATTGAAATTCCTTAAGTTAAAAATAAAGAACAGTGCAATATCGTTCTGAAAGTCAAATTAATTTTTGAAACTAATATTATTAATTGCTCCTATCTTGTGATTCAATGCAAAGGATCTCTGTAATTATGATTTATTATTTCGAGGTAGAGCCTGGCCAGGAACTGTTTTGGGTAATAAATTGGTAGGTCCTAAGCATATTAAAGTTGCCGTAATTATTTATAAGGTAAGACACTTTTATATTTCTTTATTAGTGTTAATCAGTTTATTATTTTAAATATTAATTCCAAGAAGTATATGTTCAATTTTGTTGAGTTTGGTATTATTTATAACTTAGCAAAGTTAACATATATTTTTTATTTCAAAAATTAATTTTCAACTCAGAAAAAGTTTCTATTTTCGTATCGAAATTTTGCATCACGTATTGTTCTTTGAAAGATCGATATTTTCAATATCGATAGTGGAGCGATATTGCTTTGTTCGATATTTGTATCGAGTATGTATCGATATATCGATTACATATCGATATTATAAATTATTCTCGAAGGCTGAATGTAAATTTAAGTGTGAATTTTGTTAAATTGAAATGGATTTTAAGCATTTCTAGTGTAAATATATTATAAAAAGTGATAGTGTTAGTAATTGGTGATAGGATAGTTTATAATAATCATATATTAAAGCAAATTTATGCTAAAATTAGAAATTAAGTTTGTTTACAAGTAGTACATGCTGCGAATAGGCTATAGCTATTGAAAATTATAAAGCTGCCTATTTAATGAATTTGGATTTCATTTATTGGTTAAGAAAATTATTAATATTAAGGTATAGTAATTAAATTATGCTACAAATAGTAAAATTTTATTATAGGCTAAGTTGATATACCTAATCAAAATTATGGGCCTAACTGATGAAGAAGCTCAAGCTTTAAGCTCTAGTAAAGCTTCTGTTAAAGCTTTGATAAGAAAAAGAGCTATTTCTAAAGCAAAAATTACTAATAATTTAAAAAAGTTAACTGCTTTTGGTAATGAAAATAAATTAACAGAGCCTCTATTTAGAGCTGTAAATACTGATATTGAGAAAGAAGTCTATTCTATTAAAAGTTTGGATGAAGAGATTGTCATACTGTTGTCTGATAATAATGTAGATAATTTAGATCCTTCTTATTTTAAAACTGAGCTTGAAGGTCAAGTAGATTACCATTTTGAGTTGTCAGCTGAGTTATTGTCCTTTGAAAAATATTTTCCTAAAGAAATTGTAAAAATAAATGAGAGTGTAAATACTGATAATTTTTTGGATTTAATAAATAAGGTTAATATAAATGATTCCAAACTGCCTCAGTTGCAGTGTGAAATATTTGATGGATTGGGAAAAAATAAATTGCTTTTTTCCAATTTCCTTAATAAATTTAATAATTTAATCGGTAATAGGAGTAATTTAACCAATTCAGTAAAGCTTACTTATTTAATTAGTTTTTTAAAGGATTATGCTCTTAAAGTAGTAAGCCATCTGTCTATTACAGATGAAAACTATGACATAGCCTTAAGGTTATTAAAGAAAGAATTTCTTGATAGGCCTTTCATAATTAATGAAAATATAAATAATATTTTAGATCTTAAGGTTGATGAAGGCTATGATGAAGGCTTTTTGAAATTGAAAGTGTATATAAATGAACTTAGGTCAATGATTTATGAACTTAAGAGTTATGAAGTAGACTTTTTAGAAGCTGATACACCTGGAAGTCTACTCTTGAGTAATATAATATTTCAAAAATTGCCTAAAGTGTTTAAAAGTGAATTAATACATAAAATTGCAAATAATTATCCTACTTTGGTACAAATTTTTGATCATTATAATGAGGTTATTAATACTTTAAGTATTTTGTCCCAAAATAGGAAGGATGTATCAACAAAAGCTAAAGTAAATAAAGTTTTTCAAGCTACTAAAGCTCCTAAATCTAGTACTCTTCAAAATTTTAAAACTGTAAATAATAGTAAAGATTCTAAAATGTATGTAAATAATAAAATAGAAACTCAAACTTACAACCCTACAATTTGTAAGCTATGTCAATTAAAAAATCATCCTCTCTATTTATGTGACAAGTATCCAACAGTGCCTCAGCGTATAAAACGTGCCAAAGAGCTAAACATGTGTCATCATTGTGGAGGTTTGGGTCATGTGCCTGAAAAATGTTATGGTATTAAAAATAAATTAAGATTTAATTGTTTTAAGTGTAAAGCTAATTCCCATATAACAGCTTTTTGTCCTAATGATATCCCAAATGAGCAAAATGAGTCTGTTAGCTCCATATGTATAAGTTTCCAACAAAATGTGGATAAAGTGTATTTGTTGCCAACAATTTCCTTTCAACTCTTTAAAGGCAACAAAAAGGTTACAGTAAGAGGAGCAATAGATACATGTAGTCAACGCTCTTACATATCTAAAAATGCCATGACAGGTTTAATTAATAATTTTGATAATTTACATGAATTAGAGTACAATATTCAAACTTTCATTGGTGCAAAACAGCGAAATTTTCAGCAATTGTTATTGGGTTTACAATTTAATGATCAGGAAGTTTTTAGCATGCCTTTCCTCATTGACAATGATTTAAATTTAAATTATAGAATTCACGGCATGAATAAAGCGGTTGAAAATTTTAAGAAAAATGGTATTCCTTTAGCTGATTCTTCTTTTTATGACAGTGGAGACCATGATATGTTTGACATAGATTGTTTATTAGGCACAGACATTATTCAATTTCTTCCTTCTTTTAATTTAGTTAATATAATGTCTGGAAGTTGTTTTAAAATTGCAAATAAGTTTATACCTATAGGTAATGTTCAAAATTTTTTAACCAGAAATCAAATCATAGAAGTAAGTAAAGTGAATATGCAATCTCCATTGATAGAGGAGGAGGAGTCTGCTTTAGTAAATGAAACCATTGTAAATTTGATTTTAAATCCTATTAAAAGTTATTTTCACCCTTTTGATAATATTTATGATGATTCTGAAGTAGAACATGGACTTGAATATTTGTTGTCCATGGAGAGTGTTGGTATTCCTACTAAAGAGGATAATGATCTGGCCTCTTATGATGAGATCATGATTAAAAAATTTAAGAATGATATTTCTTTCCAGGATGGCAATTATTATGTCAAACTTCCTTGGATAGAAGAAAAAATTAAAAATGTTGCTTCAAATTTTGATATTTCTTTGAGAGTATTAAATAGAGTCTATTCTTCTCTTAAGCAAAAAGGACTTGTAGAAAGTTATAATAATATTTTTTCTCAATATTTGCAAGATAATATAATTGAAATTGTAAATATTCCTAAATTTAAGAGATGTGATTATATATTTATACCTCACAGACCTATAATAAGAAGTGAGGAGCAGATCACAACTAAGATAAGACCTGTCTTTAATTGCTCTTTTAAAATATCTAAAGACAGCCCTTCCTTGAATCAGGCTTCTTATGCTGGTTTAGATTTGATGAACTCCCTTTTAAAATTACTTTTAGTATTTAGAACTAATAATTATGTTGTCCTTAGTGACATTAAACAAGCCTTTTTGTCTATCAAATTAAGAGACGAATATGACAAAAACAAATTCTGTTTTTTATGGTATCAGAATGATGAATTAATCTCTTTCAGGTTTAAAACTTTACTGTTCGGTTATACAGCGTCCCCTTTCATTCTCCATTATATAATGAAACATCATGTAGAAAAGTTCCCTGATGATAAGTGTAGGGATATCTTGTCTTCTAATTTTTTTGTAGACAACCTGATTTTTACAGGCAATAATTGCAAAGAATTGGAAAAGTTGTACCATCTTACTTTTGAAAGAATGAACCAGGGTGGGTTTGAACTTCGCTCTTGGAATAGTAATTGTGAGCAGTTGTGTGAGAGTATGAGAATGGATGGTAGGTATGTGGAGCATGAAAATGAGTATGAAAAGGTGCTTGGGTATAAATGTAATTTAAAGAAAGATTCCTTGCATGTGTCATCAGTAAGTTATAGGAGCTCGTGTAGTACAAAGCGACAGATACTTTCTGAAACTTCCAAGTTGTTTGATCCTTTAGGACTTACAATACCTATTACAGTAAGAGGGAAGTTGTTAATGAGAAGTGTTTGGGAAGCTAAAAAAGAATGGGATGAAAAATTACCTGGGGAAATGTTGACTGAATGGGGTAAACTGAAGGAGGATTTAAATGAATTGAGTAAGATTGAGTTTCCACGTCAAGTTGTGAATGAAAGTGAATCCTATGGTCTGAATATATTTTGTGACAGTTCTGCTAAATGTTATGGGTTTGTTGCATATGGTTCAAGTGAAGGAAAAAATAACCTTTTGTTTGCCAAGGCCAAAGTAACACCTGTTAAAAAGACCTATAGTATTCCAACCTTAGAACTATTAGGAGTCCTTTTAGCTTTAAAATGCATATCCACTATTTTAGACTCTTATTTTAACATCATTTTTGAATATGTAAATATAGGTGTGGACTCACAAGTAGTTCTTAATTGGCTTTTGACAGGTGAAACCAAGGTCAAGGCTAAGTATGTTAATAACAGGTTAAAAGATGTTATCACTTTGTGTGATGACATCAGAAGTAAATATAAACTAAAAATTATTTTTAACTATGTGCAAACTGCTCAAAACCCAGCAGACCTTTTGACCAGGGGTTTAACTTTTAAACAATTTGCGAAAAATTTAAATATGTGGAAACATGGTCCAGAGTGGCTTTGTAAGGATCTGGAGAGGTGGCCAAAATTTCCAATGCTTTCACTTTCTCCAGAATTTAGTAATTTTGCTACATTAAATTTTAATACTAATGTAATTAATAATAAACATAATAATATTGATGAAATATTGGAAATAAATAAATTTAGTAAATTTGAAAAAGTAATAAATATAACTAGTTATTTGTTTATGTTTCTAAGCAAAATTACTAAGGAAGACCCTTGCAAAAAAGCTCTTAAATATTGGATCAAAAAAGTACAAAACTTTTCATATACTAAAGAGATTGCATTTTTAAAATCGGATCAAAAAGGTGCAATACCTAACCTAGTTAATAACTTAAATTTATTTTTGGATGGTGATGACATTTTAAGATCAAAGGGTAGAATATCTAAATGTACATACTTTAATTATGATATCAAAAATCCTATCCTTTTGTCAAGATACCACCACTTCACCACCTTATTAATTTTGAAGGCTCATAAAAAAATGCAGCATTTGGGATTAGATAGTACATTAAATTATATTAGAAACCAAGGTTTCTGGATTCCCAAAGCTCGCATAGCAATAAAAAAGGTCTTAAATCAGTGTATGTTATGCAAAAAAATCAATGTGCGTGCTTTTAAATATCCTAAGTGCACTGACATCCCTAAACATCATATGAATTTAGTAATGCCTTTTAAATTCACAGGCATTGACTTTACTGGTCATATATTTGTGACTAATGAGACTACAGGTAAACTGGACAAGATGTTTATCCTATTATTCACATGTCTTAATGTAAGATCAATTCATTTAGAACTAGTCCCTGACATGGGTGTGACAAATTTTTTACTAGCTTTTCAAAGGTTTTGTAACCTATATACCATCCCAGATTTCCTTTACTCTGATAACGCTAGAACATTCGTGAAGGGGCAGACATCTTGTCTAGGGCTCTGGGGTCCAATGAATTCAGGGATGAACTCAAAATTAACAATATTAAGCATATTCGTATTCCCAATTATTCAGCTTGGTGGGGGTCTTTTTATGAGCGTCAAATACGGACTTTGAAAGTTTGTATGTATAAAGTTATTGGTAGGAAGAGGTTAAATTATTTCGAACTTTTAACAACTTTGTCTTTTATAAAAAATGCTATTAACAGCAGGCCTCTCACATATAGATCAGAAGCTAGTGATCTTGAAACCATAACTCCTAACTCATTCATTCGTTTGAATTGTAATACTTCTCTTATTTTAAAGGATGCAAATGAAGAAGTCTGGAAGGAACCTGACAGGGGTTCTTTAGAAAGCACTCTTGATACTCAAGAGCAATTATTTAATCAGTTTAAACAACTATGGTATGAAGCTTACCTATTAGATCTAAGGGAAGCTATGACTGATATATATCAAATCTCTTGGGAAAATAAAATCAAAGTAAATGATATAGTGCTAATAAAATCCATCTTAAAGCCTCGTCCCTTCTGGATGATGGGTAGAGTTATGGAAGTTGTAATTGGTTATGACAACAAAATAAGAGCTGTTAAAGTTAAACAAAGTAATGGACAAATATTATACCATTCAATAAGTAATTTGTATCCATTAGAATTGTCCTTAATAATAGATAAAGTCTCTAATGATAAAGATAAATCAAATAATGGTGATAAAGCAGCTGATGACTCGGAGGCAGTAGTTGGTAGACCTAAACGTCAAGCAGCCCTAAAGTGTGACAAGCTCATTAAGTCCAAACTAGACTCATTAAAATAGTCATTGTAGCCCAAGGCTACAATCTCTCTCTGGGGAGATTGTTAAAATTATAATTAAAAATTTCATATTTATTGTTAAAATATTAATTTATTTATTAACTTTATTATTTTAAAAATAATTATACTTAAATTTTAGTAGAAACGTTATTCAATTGTTTCCCTGTAATATTTAACCAATTGAGCAAGGCGCATGTGTGTCGCGCAGCCTCCTTGATCATAATATTATAATAGAAAAAAGAGTACTTGTGACCATCGTTCTAAAAAAGGTTGTATTTGTTTATATGCAACTTTTAAATTGTTAAGCATATAACAGTGTAAGTTCTACTTAAATTAGACTATAATCCCAACCTAGTTTATGTTGGGAAATATTTATGTAATACTTTTCTCTAATTGAAATTCCTTAAGTTAAAAATAAAGAACAGTGCAATATCGTTCTGAAAGTCAAATTAATTTTTGAAACTAATATTATTAATTGCTCCTATCTTGTGATTCAATGCAAAGGATCTCTGTAATTATGATTTATTATTTCGAGGTAGAGCCTGGCCAGGAACTGTTTTGGGTAATAAATTGGTAGGTCTTATGCATATTAAAGTTGCCGTAATTATTTATAAGGTAAGACACTTTTATATTTCCTTATTAGTGTTAATCAGTTTATTATTTTAAATATTAATTCCAAGAAGTATATGTTCAATTTTGTTGAGTTTGGTATTATTTATAACTTAGCAAAGTTAACAATATATATATATATATATATATATATATATATATATATATATATATATATATATATATATATATATATATATATGATACTCTTTCATATATATATATATATATATATATATATATATATATATATATATATATATATATATATATAGGGTGAGGGTGTGCGTGTGTTCAGGAGGGTGGGGTTATGTATGTGTGTAAAACTGGAAGTGGTTCTGTGACATCCATTTCTTTAGCAAAAAGTCTGATGACGGCCAAACATTAAATCCTTCAGATGCATGAAGCATTGAAAAGTGTTTCCTATCTACAGTGACTAAATGTACACTGTGAGGCTGTATAAGCATCAGAGCTGGAATGGGGATAAACAAAATCCCGAAACTTCAATCAAAGTGAACTGTCATCAAAATTAGTTCCCTACTTCAACTTTAAGTTTTAGAATATTTTAATAAAAATCAAAACTTGGTAGGGAATTCCACTTCAGTTTTTAATTTACAATAACAATTTTTTTTTTTTTAATCACTTACCAGTTCATTCAAATGAGAATCGATTTTCTTGGAATTGCAAACATTGGATGGGTAAATCTGAGAATATAATATATATATATATATATATATATATATATATATATATATATATATATATATATATATATATATATATATATATATAACTGCTACTTTCTAACTTTATATATATATATATATATATATATATATATATATATATATATATATATATATATATATATATATATATATATATTTTTTCAACATCATCTTATTTTATTTCTACCTCGAGTATCACGGGAGTGAGATACGGTTAGGAAATAGTAAAAGTAGAAGAAAGAATATGATGCAAGTCGAAAAGAAGGCCAAGCCTTACCACACACTTTATATCTTTTAGTGAGAACTGATTGAAGTCAGTAAATTTACCCTAGAGCTTCGCGGAACTACGACGGACCCTCACAATGACGGGTTCATCCTTTGGCCCAGATGGGCCACACCCTCACAAAACCCCGCCATTCACTCCTATTATACACCTTTCTTCTCGCCTCTGCCAAACACACATTTCTCTCCTCCAGGCATTAATTTACTGACTCAATCCACTTTTTCTTCGGCCTCCCAGCCGGTCAATTCCCAGTACACTCACCACTATACATCCGTTTAACCAACTGACTATCATCCACCCTCTCCACATGACCAAACCATCTCAATGTACTTTCCTCATTTTATCAATTCTTCTCACACCTAAGATTGTCCATCTGAACACATTGTACTTTAGATCTATACCTCTTATTCCAGACCATAGTCTCATTACTATACATTAACACAGGTAACAAAATACCCTCATGTAAGACCCTAGAGCACTCAAGACTTAGTCTCTTTACATCCACCAAAGATTTAATTGCACCAGCCACCTTCCTGCCGTTCACAACTTTCCTACTACACTGCATCATCCGTTCCCTTTTCATTCAACATATGTCCTAAATATTTAAACTCAACTTGTTCCAGCTGCTCACCATCTAACATAACCACACCAAAAAAAGGACTGTCCTCACTCCCAACCAGTATTATTGAAACAAATTTACTGTAATATTTCTCTAATAACCAAAAATCTGGCAAACAAAAAAAAAAGTTTTAGATTAAGTCATGTTGATGAATTATAGCAATAGATTGAAATTTTCTTAAAAAGTTGAATTGCTACAAACAAAGGACATTGAAGGCTAAGTCTAGTCAATTCACTTGGATCTCTTCTACAATGCTCATATATATTAACCCAATCTTAAATCAGAGGTTGAGGCTTAACAATTGACAAAAGACCTCTACACTCATTCGATTTCTCTTGACATAAGTTGCAATTTTTTATTATCAATATATAATATCAGTGTTTGAAAACTTTGAAGCAGCAGGTATACATAACAAGAGATCTTTTGCTGCTGTGCAGTGTTATTTCCACATGTCCTGGAATCCAAAATAAATAATAAAATAAACCTGGCAATCAACAGTAATTAATCCATGAATTTTGTCCAAAAAAATTTGATAAGCCATCTTCCGATATCATTGATAAAGATAAATAAATTGCGAAAATAACTATCTTGGCATGGTTTTGATTTAAACATAAAAGAACTTATATTTCATATAGTTATAGTTATATGCTATAAAAATAGTATTATAAGATTAGAATTTTATTTGAGATTAAATTCATTATATTTAAAAGTACAACCTGTATAATCTACCTTTTTTAAAACAATCTGTCACACAAACATTACAAGTAAAAGATTTGAGAAAGATGAATTTTCTCTATAAACTTCTGTTGAAGTATCACACTGGTAACAAAAATATTAATTTTTATTTGACATTGGTTAAAAACTTAAAAATGGTGCATCTAATGTAAACATGTGGGAAAACCAAAAACAACCTTGGATTTTCTTTATGGCCTATTATATTTTTATTACAAAGTGCTGTTACTCTGTAAGGCAGGATATCTCACCTTAGCATGTTTTTACTGGTTTTAGGGTGATATTTTCTTTCTGGGTCATTCCATATTAATGTTCATCAGTAATCAGCAAGCAAATTTGGGTAACATTTTCCTTGGTATTGCTTTTTTATGACGGAAATATCTTGGTGAAACCATTACCCCATGTTCGTCACTTCTGGTACCTAAATTTTCCTTGAAAAAATCAAGATGAGAATCTAATTCAATACTGCATCCCATTTCTTCACAGGCATTAAGTAATTCAGTCACAATGTCTCTGAAAGTTTCAGCTTTGGCAGTTCCAAGAAAATTTGTAACTGCTTTAAATTATCTTTAAGCTCTTATTTCAACTTCATTTAGCATGTTTTCAAATCAGTCATCTTTCAATATTTCTCATATTTATGGGCCACTAAAAATGCCCCCTTAATCTCAACTCACTAAGTCTGAGAAATTTTTTGTTTCAGATAGAGAAATCCTCTTCCATTCCAATCTATTGCTTTAACAAAATTTTTCATTAAACATAATTTAATATGCAATGCTGGAAGAAATAATTTTTGGGATGAACTAGTGGTTCCTTGCTAGTTAATTAGGCCTAGAGTTAGTGATTCCCGTAGTAGCCATTCTTTCTGTGATTGTGTCCATTCACCGAGAATGAATATGGCAGTATTTTGCATACCTTAGCTGCGTTCCAGAAGAGGGGGATCACCTTAAAGTCTCTGAAATACACACCATACATAGTCATTGTAAAGGATTCATTCAATGAGACTTTGCAAATTCTCGTATGAGTGCTTCATATGAACTACATAAGCTATAGGACACAGATGGATATTTATTTATTTTAATTTTGAAGTAAAACCTCTTTAAACTAAATTTAGAAGAGTCAATGAATAACCGCCAATCGTTAGGATTCCGTTTATGCCCTAGTACATCAAAAAAATTTTAACATCAGATTAGAATACCAAATTCAATTCTTGAATAAAATAGTTTGCGAGCTAGATTTGGAGTTTTCAAAAGTAAGTAATGTTTACATCGCTTTCAGGAAGATTTCAACCTTCTAATCTGGATGCTACAGAATTTCTAACTGCAATTTAAATCTCAAACTAAATCATCAAGTTCTGCGTGTGAAATCAGATGTGGCTTTGTTGAAGAAACTGATTGTTCAAATAGGGTTAATTTTTTCTGTTGGAGCAATATAATATTCAGAATTTCTTCATCCAAAATCTAAGATTGTGGGGATATTGGGGTTAGAAATAAGTTCATTACTATGTCCAATGGGCCTTACTGCAGATGGTAAATTTGGATGCTGTGCAGTGTGCTTGGACTTTGGTCCAATGCAACTATCTTAGTAAATTACGGTAGTTATTTTCATGAGAATTTCATTGTTTCAATTTTGTTTATAAAAAAAAATCCTGAATCCATTTTATAGGTCTATTTTTATTCAGAATAAATTCAAGGGTTGAATTTACTTAAATATGAATGACAAAACTTGGAATTGATAATAAATTTCTTAAAATAATTACTTTGTTTAACAAGGCTTAATTGGTATGTATGAAAATAAAGAACTCTACTCCAAATATTGTACGCTTCAGCAAATGTAAATAAACAAAATTAGAAATGAAACCTACTTATTGTCTTAAAAGTTAAGTATAATTTTAAAAAGAATAATCTTTATCTTCAAAGGCAAGAAATATTCTAGTAAATAACCTAAATAATCATTAAAATCATGCCCAGTAAAGCTAAAAAAAATTATAAAGTAACTTATCCGTACAACAATTTATTCTAAAAAGAGAAATTGATTAAATGCATCACAAAGGAGGTATTAGTCTAAAAGTCTCATAAACCTTGATATACTAGTGTTTAATATCTGCATTTTAGTTCTAAACAAAACAGACAACATAAATAAATAAATAAATAAATAAATAAATAAATAAATAAATTAAGTAAAAAAATAAATAAATAAATATATATATATATATATATATATATATATATATATATATATATATATATATATATATATATATATATATATATATATATATATATATATATATATATATATATATATATATATATATATATATATATATATATATATATATATAACATATATACTAATATATATATATATATATATATATATATATATATATATATATATATATATATATATATATATATATATATATATATATGTATATATATAATATGCTATTATATATATATATATATATATATATATATATATATATATATATATATATATACTGTATATATATATATATATATATATATATATATATCTTATAATATATATATATATATATATATATATATATATCTATATATGTATATATATGCTATATATTATCTTCTTTCTTTCATATGTATATATATATATATATATATAATAAGGCTGTATTATATAATAAAGAAGCCAAAAACCAACAGTATATTAGCAATTATAATTAATAATAATACCCAAGCTGTCAATTCAATTGTCCATCATTTATAAGTAAAATTACAAAGAACCAAACAAAGTCCAGAATTATATATATATAGTCATAACAAATAATAATAATTGAGAACTATTACTACAAGAGGCTATTTTATAAGGTACTCACCAATGAGGGTTGTGTTCCACATTCGTCAGCAGTCTTTTGAGTTAAACGAAGGGCAGTTTCTTTAGTAATGTTGTAAATGTAGCCTGACAGCTTTTCATGATCTACATTCCCATAATCATATGAACAGTTCAAAACATCAAAGTTTTCAAAAGAAGGAAATGCGTTCTGCAAAAGATTCCAACTCTTCATTCCTATCATTCGAGCATGGTCATGAACGAACTGAT
>JABUQX010129338.1:30000-32500 GCA_015478945.1 Trachelipus rathkii
ATGAAATAATTTTAAAAGGAAAGCTAATTTTCGTCCCGACACACGAGACCTCTTCAGGCTAAGGGACTGGATTTCTTTCTTGATCTCATCGTTCAAGATGTGTTTCAGTTGGTCGCTATTTTCTTCATGGTGTTATTGAAATATTTTGATGTTTTCATATATTTATTTTGTATAAAATCTATCTTAACTTCACCGGGATGCTTATTGTTAGTTAGTTAACTATTAATACTGCCAAAGGATTCCATGATTTTGCGATGGTTCTTGTGATTGATATTTCTGATCATCTTATTGTTGGATATTAATAAGAGGTGCCTGTGGTTACGCCTATCGACTTGTTAAAAGCTAATTATGGCTGTCGCTTAAGTGCAGGTCATCTGTATGTTGTTTTTTTCTTCTTTGCAAATCTATGGTTTCACTATATATGTTTCATTGCAAGTATTGCAGGGGAATGTGATATATACAGCTTTGGGGGAGATTTTCTTTTCGTTTTGGGGGTTTGAAAATGTTTTTTAAGGTGATGTTTATTTGATGGAATGAGGGTAATATATTTTGGTAATATTTGTTTTAACGATATAATGGTAATTGAGGAATGGGTAAAAAGGAGGTGTTGCTATTTTTCGGGGAAAGGTGCTTTAGTACCTCCTTTTCATGCTTTGTTTAAATTGTTTTTTGTGATGAAACACTCAGGATAGTCAAGTGATTTGAAAAGTATTGTGGATGTTTTAGTTTCTTGTGCTAAAGAGGGGGAGAGCAAATACGAAAGGCACGGAGAAATAGAAATGACAGAACAAGCTAATTTTGTGTTTGGGGAATGATTAGATAGCCAATGTATATAGTTTGGTGCGAATGTTGTTTTTCTATATATAGTAAATTGCAAGTGATTGTTATTCCATGTGATTAAGGTATCGAGGAAGGGGACAGAGTTGTTGGAAGGCATTTCTATCGTATATTGAACTGTAAGGATGAATAGAGTTAATATAGTTTAGGACATCATTAGGTTTGGTGTTGTGAGGGGAGGGAGACAAAATGTCATCTACATATCTAATCCATAAACTATTTGTTTAATAAAGGGTGGGGTAAAATATGAAAAAATTCTGTTAGTTCCATATATATGTTACTGAGAATGGGAGACAGTGGGGATCCAATACTCAGGCCGAAAGTTTGTTTGTAATATTTTTGCCATTAAAAATTTAAAGAAGTTATGTTGTAAATGAGAGAATTAATGAGAATATATTAAGATGGACATACAGATGACCTGAACAAGGACAGCATAAATTCAGCTTTAACAAGTCATAGGCGTAACACAGGCCACTCTATCAATTTCAACAATATAATGATGATCAGAAATATCAATCACACGAACCATCGCAAAATCATGGAATCCTTTTGCATTTCTAATAGTAACAACTACAATAAGATCCCGGTGAGGTTAAGATAGATTTTATACAATGAATATCTGAAAAACATCAAATATTTCAACACCATGAAGAAAATAGCAGACCAACTGAAACACACTTGAACTGATGAAGATCAAGGAAGAAATCCAGTCCCTTAGCCTGAAGAGGTCTTGCGTGTGTCTTGCGTGTCGGGACGAAAATTAGCTTTCCTTTTAAAAATTTATTTCATTAAAAAAAAGTGTCTTAAACAATGTTTTTAATTTGTGTACATTTAGTAATAAAATGAAGTGACAGTAAAGCAATAATACTAAAAAAGAATCCAAGGGCTTTCTCTCTAAAGTAAATATATCACTACATATATATATCTTAAATATATATATATATATATATATATATATTATATTTATAATATAATATATATATATATATATTATATATATATATATATATATATATATATATATATATATATATATTATATATTATATATTATTATATAATATGTATACATATAATGTATATATATATATATATATTTATATCTTATATTATATATATATATATATATCATATATATATATAATATATATATATATATATATATATATATATAAATATATATAATATATATATAATACAACATTCTTCTAGAAAATCAATTATTTTCTAAAAATTTCTTTGAAAATATTTATTTAATTGAATTATTAAATGTATTCCTTTTTTATAATTTAAATTTATTAATTAATTGAAATTATATTAAATTTTCATCCTAAATTTTAAGACTTTCAGTGTTTTTGACTTAAATTTCTAATTTTAGCTAACCCCGGCCCCGGCGCCCGCCCCGGCCCCGGCAATTCCCGCCCCCGGTCGGTCCCTAGGCTAGGTGGAGAAGAACATTGATAAAGTGAGGAATGAACTTATTAGAGAGTTGTGTGGTCTGAAGAAAGGTGTAAATGAGAGAATAAATGAAAGTATATTAAGATGGTTTGGTCATAATGGAAAGGATGAATGATAGTCGGTTGTTAAGCGGATGTATAGTGGCGAGTGTGTTGGGACCGACCGGCTGGGAGAGACCGAAGAAAAAAGTGGATTGAGTCAGTAAA
>JABUQX010129338.1:35000-39691 GCA_015478945.1 Trachelipus rathkii
AAAAAATAAAATAAAAAAATTATTGTTAATATAATTTTAGTAATATGATTAGAGAGCCTATTTAGAGACCTTGTATATTGTTACTCCGTTTAAATAAATAGACTTTCTATTAAATTTTGCTTTTTTTTAAACTAAAGAATACCCCAAGGGTATACCGCACCGATGGCAGGAGTCGGGGTCTCTCGGCCTTCCGGGGAACTACGGGGTAGGACTAATTCCCCCCCCTCCGGGGAGGGTCTCCGGAACCCCCGCTCTTTGGTATTTGGGTGTCGCGGGGGTTCCTCCGCCCTCCCCTACGGGGTATGGAAAACGTCCCCCCCTGTTCCCCGTCGCTCGAGCCCCCTACGATTGCCATCATATATTAACAAATAAATATATATATAATATATAGATATATATATATATATATACTATATATATATATATATATATATATATATATATATATATATATATATATTATATATATATATATATATATATATACTTGTCCCCTGCTTCTAAAAAAAAAAATAGCCAATATTTATTTTATTTATTTTATTTTTTATTTTATTTTTTTAATGTAAGAAACTAAAATTTACAAGGATTCCAAAAATGTATTCGTTTTCGCTGTAGCTATTTGGTAGTTTTTGAGATATATATATATTTTTTTTTTTTTTTTTTTACAATTTTCACCACACTAAAAATGTTACCAGGATTCCAAGCAAATGTATTCCTTTTTCCTTGTTATTGTAGTTTTTGAGATATGAGTTGTAGTTTTAAACCAAAATTTTAGTTTTTTTATATATATATATATTATATATATAATATATATATATATTATATATATATATATATATATATATATATATATATATATATTAGTGATGCACCATACCATGGTATCGGTATCGGTATCGGTGGTATCGGTCGATTTTTGAGGTATCGGTATCGGTATCGGGAATTTTGAGAGGAGGAGTATCGGTATCGGTATCGGTATCGGTAAAATTTTGCCGATACCCTTAACCGATACCACACATTTTGCGTCTTAAATTGATTTTAATATATATATATATATATATATCATATATATGTATATATATATATATAATATATATATATAATATATTATTATATATATATATATATTAATATTACGTACCATGTTCCGCATGCTGCAGAGTGGATTGGGTAGTTGAAAGGTTTTGAGCTTATCAACACCATTCACGAAAAGCAAGATTTGATAGAAGGGGGTTTTCAGCCCCTTGCTATCAGACAAAGAATTTAAAAATTTTCTTCAATGACTCGATGACTTCGAGAAACGAGCTTTAACCTTTCTAGAAATTAAAATTTCGAATTTCTTCTTCTTTTTCTAAATTTGCTTTTAATATATAATATATAATATATATATATATATATATATATATATATATATTATATATATATATATATATTATATATATATATATATATATATATAATATATATATATATAATATATTATATATATATATATATAATATCTGCCAATTTTGTCTTATAATTTTCCGCTCTATCTGACCAACTTGTATGTTAATATAGGGCGTTTTTTCGTTTTTGCATTTGTGCTTACGAAACGTAGGAAATGCTCGAGTTTGCGCGTTTTTTTCAAACTTAGCGCAAAATCGTAAGAAAATGCTTACCCACACGTAAGGATTTCTTAATCTACACAAGTTGCTATTTGCCTGTGATTGCTGATTCCCACGTTCTTACGAAAAATGTGAACAAACAAGATGGCGGCTGGTAGGGCCTACACGACCGTCATTTTTTTTTTTTGAAGTGATGAATATTTCATTCAATAAAATAAGCTTTCAAACTCTAATTTCTTCCAAATCGATACTCATCACAATAGTTGATCAATTTTTTTGGCAATATAAACCATTTTTTTATCTTTCTGCTTATAGGCAATCAACGGCGTCCTTCACCCCGTCTAATTCCAATTGTTTTCAAAACAAAAGTAAACCTCAACAAGAAATCGTGTTCGTTTTTGCCCGAAATTCAGGCAATTAGTTCAGGCAATCAAGAAGAGTGCCAAAGAAGTCTTATGGATATTAAGTGTTGGTTTAAGTGTTTTTATATATAAAGATTTCAAATTTTTAAGTTCTTCATCTTCAGAAGCAGGGCCAGCAAACAGAATTTCGAATACGAACACGATATAGAGATCATATTGATCTCTGACAGCTTAACTCCCCTGGTTGAGGATGATGGGGAGTTAGTTTGAAAAGGAAATGTACATGTTTGAAGGGCTCGCATATTTAGTTATTTGGAAAGTTTGACCTACAATAGTCGACGTTACAGTCGACACAATTTATTTTGTAAACGATATGTGACCTCAATGTTCATGAGAGGCTTTCTTAATCTAAAGAAAACTGCCATTGAAGTTGTTGTTTAATAAAAATATAAGAACTTAACATTGTGGAAAGTTTTTGATTTACACATGTTTTAATCTGAAAGTGAAGATCATTGGAAAGGGGTTCCAATGTAGGGAAGCCGAGCATAAACAGGAAGTTTACGAACATCATATGCTATAAGTTTTTGGGGCGATAAGTGTTATCGAGAAACGAGTAAACAAGTTTATCAAAAAGGTTAGAAAGCAATAAAGGCCAAAGCTATAAAATTTACGGAAGAAAGGTGATTTCTTATGGAAAAACTTCCACTCAGAACAAATAACAAAGGCTTGTGTATGTGGGACCTTAGACCCGCAATTTTATGATTATAAAGGAGATAGAAATAAAGAAATTAGTCCCAAGTAATGTATTAGTGGGATTGCAATAAATAAATTAGCAAGACCACAAATACTTTACTTGGGACTAATTTTTTAGTATGTAATAATTATAAATAATTTTTAGTAATTTTTTTTGCTTTTTAATATAGACGCGTTTTCGTTTTTGTCATTTGTGCTTACGATCGATAAGAAATGCTCACCCAGTTTTAGGCACGAATTTCCTGTTTAACGAACCTACGCGATTTCAGTGCGTAGACCTTACTTTTGTTTTTATACAATTGGAATCAGCTATTGGTGATGGAGTACGTGGATTTTGGAATAAGCAGAAGTTTAAAAAAATAACAATGGTTATCTTACATATGATTCATCAACTATTTGTGATGGAGTTTATCCATTTGGAAAAAATTAGATTTAAAGCTGATTATATTGAATGAAAATTCATCAATTCAGACGGGGCCTACCACGCCGCCATCTTGTTTGTTTCATTTTACGCAAGACGTGCTTAAAATTCGGCTAGCAGCAGGGAAATAGCAACCTTACAGAATTTTGAGGAAATTCCTTAATACGTTTCTGGTAAGCATTTCTTAGATTTTTCGGTAAAGGTTTGAACAAAAAACGACCGTCTTGCGAACTCGAGTCATTCTTAAGTCGTATAGCCCAGATACAAAACGAAAACGGCTTTATATATATATATATATATTTATATATATATATATATATATATATAATATATTATATTATCAAAATATTATAATATATATATATATATATATCAAAAGGCTGCTCGTGCTTAGCACGTAGCTAACATTAACAGAACAGAAACGATCTATTTTTGCAAATTTCGTGATGTTACGTTAAAATTCTCTTATTTTTTTTGCGAAAGTTGGTCAAATAAATGAAATTATTATGCAAAATTAAAACGAAAAAGGTTAGAATAATCGCAATTAAATAGTGTGATTATAATCGCTATTAAATAATGCTATTTTTTAATCCATTAAAAAAGGTGACTGTTCGTGCTCAAATCGAATAGCGGAGATTGTGTACGTGAGAATCTAGCCTATAAAATTGTTGTTAAATTGTTGCCTTTTGGATCTCTAAGTTACCTTTTGATGTTACCATTCTCTTTAAGTATAAATAAGGAGAGACTACTTTATTTATTTTAAAGTTTATTTTAAATATATATATAATATATCTATATATATATATATATATATATATATATATATATTATATATATATATATATATATATATAATTATTCACTTTTTTTTTTTTTTTTTATATATTATATATATATATATAATATAGAGAGAGAGAGAAGAGAGAGGAGCCCGAGTAGTAAAAAGTTACTGGAGTCGCCGCTGATATATATAATTTTTAAAACTATTTTATTTTTAATAAACGTGATGAATCTTAATGCGCGAGCAACACGTTCCTCGCGAGCTACGGCCTGGGCACCGCCGCAGTGTAGAGAAAAGTATGATTTAGTTAACCAGTGATGCCTGAGATACTATATTATATATAGTATATATATATATATATATTCTATATTATATATATATATATATATATATATTATAAATATTATAATTATATATATTAATATATATATAATTATATATATATATGCCTTTCCCTCTCTTCATTCGTTCTGATGGTTCTGTTGTTAATTCTCCAACTGAAAAGAGCAATCTCTTCGGCCTCCTATTTTACCTCTAATTCAACCACCTGGATGATTCTGGCAATCCTCTTCCTCCTCCTTCTCCTCTCAGGTTTCCTTATGCCTTTGTATGTGATTAACATTTGATCGGGTGCACGCATGGCTCCTGAAATCTTTATGAACGTTAGAAGGGCGGGTTGCCCGGATGAGCATTCCCCGTGTTTGAGGGTGTGCTTCGTGGCTGGCCCTTCCCTCGTCAAGACATATTCTCTATGTCTCAAATACCTA
>JABUQX010129339.1:0-56070 GCA_015478945.1 Trachelipus rathkii
CGTGTGGAGGGCGCGAGGAGAGAATACGATCAGCGGTCGTGAAATGAGCGTGTGTAAAGAGTCAAGTGGAGTTGAAATCAGCGGATTGTGTTAAATTTTAATATTCTGGGTGAGTGCAGGGATGTATTATGCGAGTTTAAATCGAATTTTAAATAGCTGGGTTGAGGCAAGGGATTGTTATTATGAGTATTAGATTTGTACATGTGGGTGAGCGCATTGATCGAGATATATGTTCTTGGTTATTTATTTGATGATGGATGGGGTTGTTGTCGATGAAAAAGCACGCGTAAGGATAGCAGCGGGTAAGGTGTTGGAATGATGGAGAATGGAAGGGAGTGGAAGGGTAGTCCTAATTAGTTTGGTGTGCTGATGAATTGGTTGTGTGTGGGGGAATCTGACGAGAGAGTTGCAGAGGATGAGTAGAGGTTTTGACAGTGTGTGTAAAAGGGGGAGGTTGTGGAAGTGAAAATGTAATTCAAAGAGGTAACTTGTATTGTATGGTGTGATGAGAAGTGAGCACCTTAAAGATTTGTCTGTTGGATTGTTGAGCAATCTGGCACAAATATCACGGTTTAAATGAATTAAGAAATATTTGGCGGTGCGATGAAAAGGGGAACGGATCTAGCAGAGTGTATTGAGGAATAGTTATGAGATGTAGAGAAGAGTAGCATGGTGGCAGATTAGATCTTGGGTGACAGTAGAATGGACATAAAGTCTTGAAGTGCAGCTAGGGTAGTTGCGTGAAAGTGGTATGTTGGTTACGTCGTGTGTTACATAGCCGAGGCTGGTAGTTCTTTGGATTGGATAAGGAGACGTGCGCAGCGAGACAGGAGTGATGAAGATATGATGAGTTATATGAGAGTTAGAGTCGTACATATGTGGGAAGTTCAGGAGTAGTGTGGAGATCGAAGAGAGTGACGTCGAGGAGTATGAAGAGTACTGGAGTGTGTAGAGTCAGATCAGCATAGAGATGATGAGAGATGAGATGGTATGAGGTTAATGAGATATCTGCATATTGTGACGATCATTTGTGAGGTTGGTAAGCGTATTGAGGTAGATATGTGTAGGAGAATTGAACTCATTAGGGCGAGTGATGTGTTGGTGTGCAAGAATAATGTTGCGTAAATGGGAGCGCAGCACGATAGAAACGATGAGTCATCGTTAGAGATGTTTGGGAGGTCATAATGGGAAAGCGATCGGTGAATACATATGGTCTCGACTCGCGCTCTACCGAATAGTAATAATAGATCGCTCTCCGCCTGGGATATCCAACCTGTGTGGGAGTAGCTGAGAAAATCCCAGCTGGGATTGAGTGAGTCGGAAGTAAATTGGATAGAAGTGTCGCTGAAGGAAATGGAATGATAAATTTGGACAAGCGGCATAGAGAAGGAGAGGTTGCATAGATAGGAAGTGGAATTGGCGGTTTGATGTGAGGGGCTCGTGGTTGACTGTACCCAGGGAATGAACCCGCATATTGACTAAATAACCGACTGTGGACGGGTACTAATTGCACTCTCATGAACCCTAGGGTGGATTTTGGTCTGAACTGGCAATGAGTTTTGAACTTAAGAGTATAAGGGGATGTAAGGGGGGCTTTCTTTTTCGACATGTGTCGATATATCTGAGGAATACTTTTATTGTGTTTCAGTATAGATGCAATGCGCTTACTGCATCATCTGGGGAAAGGAGTTTGGATGGATAGTACGTAGTTTATTGTATCGATTATATATCCTCGTAGTAAAGAAATTAAGAGACATTAAGGAGATAGTGATTATAATATATAGTATTACTACAATATTAATACTAGCAGTAACTAGATATTAATATATATATATATGATATATATATAATTTTCCTTCTTATTCACTTCCTCTTTTGCCCCAGGAGGATGTGAGGGTAAGGTGCTGTACGAAGCATGGAAAGAGCAAAGCAGATAGGAGAACATTGAAAAACGTGCGAAAAGAAAGCCCAGCCTACCGCACCCCTCTGTACATTAATTAGTGAGAGCTCGTCACAGACAGAAAATCCACCCTGAGAGATTCATGGGAAGCAGACGGACCCGTGCACTATGGAATATGTAATGTAGGGTTTCATCGCCTGGGCCCAGGGTGATGGACACAGCTATCGCCAGCGCGATGCATAAGACAAAACGCGATTGCTCTCAGCTATTGCACTTATCCTCGGCCTACATACTGGCAAACTCAGCGATTTTCTACTTCAAGGACATTGATTTCTGCTGCAATACCACTTTCACTTTTCGGGGTCTCACCAGCCGGTCGGTTTCCAAGCAACTGAACCAATGATAACATCATCAGCTTAGACAACCGAACTATCCTCTCCTTATCGACGTGATCAAACCATCTCAAACATACTATTCATCTTATTCTCGGTCATTTTTAACCCCTTATCTGTCCACCACACGACTCTCTAATACGTTCATTTCCTGTGCTCTTTATTGGCAATTCTCTCATAGCACCTTAGCACAGCCCTAAGGAATTGTCCATCTGAACGACATATGAACGTTCAGGCAGTCTATACTAGTACGTGTGATTCAGCCGATAAGTTCTAACGCTACATACAAATACACAGGTAAACAACAATATCTCCCGTCATGGTAAGACCTAGCAACACTCAAGACTTAGTCCTTCTACATTCCACCAACGATTTAATTGCGACAGCATTCCTGTCCATTACGAACTTTCGCTAACTGCAAGACACTCTGCTCGTCCGTTCTTCCTCATTCAGAACATCATACCCTAGAAATATTATACACTCAGGACAGCTGTTCTAGAGTTGTCACCATCTAATCATAATTCACACTTGAGGAGAGTTGTCCGTCACTCACAACTTAGGGTTGGGAAAAAAAAAACGCGTTTTTTTTCATCGTGTTTTTTTCATGGAAAAAACATGTTGTTTTTCATGGTTTTTTCGATTGTGTTTTAAAATAGAGTTTCGTTATTTCGATAGCGATGAAATGTTTTCTTCGAATAAGGGAGGCTTTAATATGATGATTTCAGCTTTGAGTATTTTCGCATTCATTTCAAATTATGGGAGGATAGCTTAAAATTAACAAATAATTACCAAAAAGTAAGTTCATAAAATAGCAGGACTACCTTTCTCTTATATTTTAGATGAGAAATTTTGGTGTTTATCGTTACAAGTTTATCAGAAGAGATGAAAAGCGTGAAGAAGGGATGATGACATTAAAATAACTCTTTTATAGAGATAAAAACTTTATTATCGGATACGATGATATTTAATTAAGATAAAACTAACAATATATTCATTATGTGTTATCTTTTCTCTAGACAGTGAGTCTTGAATGAAAAAATTCAAAAGTGACTTAAGGGATACAAATGAAATCATAAAAAATATTGAATTAAATGTTATTAAAATTTAAAATGAAGGAGGATGAGAATGACTAAATTAAATATTATGGCTTTTGGAATTAATCAATTTTTGAAATTTCCTAATTCGATAGTCCGGCTACCCGCAAAGTAGTTAACGTCTGTTTGATAGCTGGTTAGTTAATGTACTATCTGCAAACTTATTTATTATCATGGGCATCGATCAGCGTGGATCAGCACAGTTTTAAATTTTGAGTATGACTGAAATAAGTCTGATATCGTGTCAGACGTCGTATGAAGTGGAGAATGACAGCTGGTGAGGAGCAAGGGGCAGTTAACGAGAATCTAAGGCTTAGCTGCCTTAGCCAGTAATCATCATCTCTCAGTTGTGGCAAAATTAGTCAAGGCGAGATTTTCCTAAGTTACTAGTATGTATGAGCAATAAATACTAGAGTTTTGCAACGTCTACAGCACAAAAGTTACATATTATAATGCGAGGACCTTTGCTAACCTTTCATATTTCCTTAGAAAAAGTACAGTCACACAGCATATTTGCAAGTTCTTATAGAACATGTTCCTCCGACATGCTTTGCTATACCAGCAAGAGGAGTCCTCCACATTCGGTCCGGCGGATATTTGACATTTTTGTTCGCGGTTGCGACGTTCCGCCGACTTTGAAAGAAAATCCGGCCGACGAATTACTTTCTTAATTAGACTTTCGCATTAAAACACTTTTGAAAAATATTGCTAGAATTGCAGTGAAAAGAAAAATACATGTTCATCAGTATTAGGGGCAATACTTTTGTTAACGTTTTTCCTCAAAATTATTTCCTGCTTTGAAGAATGAAAATATTTCTGTGAATATACATGAAGGGAGACTGGAAAGGAGATAATGTTTGGGCTAGGTACTGCTGATATTTTGGGAATTTATGACTTTTGTTCAACTTTCTCACCATTCAGGAATCTTTTTCCCAGATTTAGAAATTGATCTTTTTGGTAAAAAAAAGATTTCAAAATTTCTTTAAGAATTTCACTTTTTTGAAGAGCCAATGATTTTTCTTTTTTTCCGTTTTTACACTACTGACTCGCTGTCACGTTCACTTTCTTCAAACTTATAAAAACTAAGTAACTTTGCAGTAATTTATTTTCTTAATGCTCCTAATGATATTGAGGTCCATGGTAAATCTAAATTTTTTGTAGATAATGCTCGTTCATGAAAATGACTCATCGCTTGAACCTTCTTCTGTATCTACTACTACTATTACCACTTTCTACCTTCAATTATTTGCATTTTCTTCAAGCATCCATTTCTACTCAATTTTCTTATTTCATTAGAAAATAAAGTCTGCATTTAGTATCTTGGGTCTACTATACAGTATTTAAAACAATTATCTGTTTTGATATATGCCTATTGATACTTTCTCTTCTTTTTATTTATACAATCTAAAAACTCTAATGCCTTCTTCAGCTCTTTTTATTCTCTGCACTGTCATCTCTCAGAGTGTTGAGAGGATATGCTGGAGAGGCTTAAACGTGTAGAATAATTTGAAGTGTATTACATTGATGTTGCCTTACTAGTTTTCGCTAATGAATCGTAATCCATTCTTTGAATTTTTCAAAGTGATTTGTCATTTATTAGCAGTCAAAAGCTTAAATGATTCATTGTATTTGTGAATATAAACCTGCAGAGGTCTTTTCAAACATTCAAGTCTTTCTCCTCTTTAATCAAATATTGTGCTATTCACCTTGTATTAAACATACTGTGAATTGGCATAAGTGGGCTTGCAAGTTGTGGATCCAAGTCTCTTTGTATTTTTTAAGTTAATTACAAGCTCAAAAACTGGAAAGAATAAAATTTGTACAAATATTTTTAGCAATATTCTTAATTAAATCACACTGTTTTTTGAGAAAAGTAATTAAATCTTTAATAAATTGAAGTTTATGAATAAGAACAAAAGGAAAACAGGGTTATTCCTGCTACATGCAGTTCCAAGTTTATGTTATATGCTCCATCTCGAAGGATTGAATGGATTATGTTAGGAGGAATTTCGCCAGTAGTTCATCGTATTTACAAAGATGTGATTTTAAATTGCGCAGAAGAGAAAACTCAGGGCAAATACTTTCAATTGGAGTACGAGCAGTCCATTTTTTTCAAACTCGCTGTAAGTCCAGAGTGCATTTTAAGAAATAAATAAGTCCGTTTGAATTCTTTAAGGCTCTACTATATAGTTGTAGTAAATTATTCTGATCTGGCCTTAGATAACTTCCTTGAATACTGATGATTTCTCGAATTTTCTGTATAGAAGATAGGTAACATTTTTCTCTTAGCAAAATATATCTTTTGCTACTAGGAAGTAAGAATGATTTTGGGTTTGATTGATGGGCTATTAAGTTTATGACTTCTTTCTTGTGTGACTATGATGGCCGGATTACTCATTGCGATAAAATTCATGTATTCTTCTGTGGATATTGGGTCATTGATATTGCCTTAACGTTACTTTGTTTGGCAGAGATCTCTCAAACTCGACTTATTTTCTACGGGCTTCGAATCTATTCTCTTTTTTAGTTTCCCTGTTCTATGAGAAATAACAAGACTCTCCCATTTTTACTATTAAAAATTTTTATGGACTGTTACCAGAATATTCTCTTCATGATGATTATTCCATTATATCATGAAGTGGCGTTTTGTGACCTAATTTATAGAGATTATTGATGTTGAAAGTTAATATAAAAATATTTTATTTTTTGACAGTTTCTTTATTATAGTTAAAGGAAAGTTCCCAAGAAATTCCGGTTCGGCCATGAAGTTTTATTTTTTGTGATTCCGGCTAATTTCCAGTTCCGGGCGAAGAACTGCAAAATTTCCAGGTTACCGGTACAGGCCCCTATTGAGAAGTGTTACTGAATAGCTGAAAACACGAGTAAGAAAACATGTAATGAGGCCAGAAAACAGATTTTAATAAATAAATAAAAATAATCGTTGTATTATCAAATCACAAAGAGTTAATTGGTAAACAGAGATTTTGGAACATGAAACATTTGTGTTTCAACACTCAAATAGTAATTGGAAACCTGAGAGGAGCTGTGATGGTCCAAATTAGGAGACATGATTGCTAAGGACTTATGGATAACTTCTGTCATCACGATCATGTTAAATTCCACACATTGTAATTGATAAGACGCGAAAAAACAAAGTTTTTACATTAGTTTTTGCTGTTTACTGAATGCATGCTTTCTTTGTTAAAGATGAAGAATAGTCCGATTTTTATATGAAGGAAATATCGCTCTGTAATTTTTTGATTACTTTCCGCAACCCTACCACAACCATGAACAACTTAACTCTTATCCAACGTTTACTTTCGAAGCCCTCCGTTTTACACATCCCTGCAAATCTCTCTAACCAATCTCTTCAACACTTTGTTAAGATTCGCACACACAGATATAACCAAAATATACAGAGTGATATCCCGATATAAATATGTGGACGGTTGAGCGCTAAGGGATAGCAACTCCTCGGCCATCTTCCATTCTCTCATCGGCTCAATTCTAATGCTATCGATCATTATCCCTAGCATACCAGGCACATCACCTCCGGATATCTTTGCATAACCCCTATCCATTAGGCCATACAAAATTGAATAACCAAGAAGAAATAAACACACCCCTGTCTCACTCCACTATTAATGCTAGAAGACAAGTAACACAGCATTTGACCCATTTATTCTTGACAGCATGGTTACTATCGTCATAAGCATAATTTTGATTCCATTCAGAAGCTACCACAAACATATTATCAAACTAATACCTGCATAGGAGAGAGCTTCCCTAGTTAACTGATATCATGACGGCGCTGTTTGTAAATCATAAATCCTAATATAATTTAATTCCTTCTTTTCTGCAGATTTTGCTCAGATCAATATTGTTGTACAATGTAAGAGATTTGGACTCCAGCACATCCTCGTAATCAGCTCTAAAGGTCAGCGTTGTTCTGTCACCCAATCAGTCGCAGCATCACAGTCAGCTGACGCAGCGACTCTTTCGACCGAAAATACTGGGAAGCAATATAATTAGGCTTCGACATAACATCGCAACTCATAGAACTTATTCGGACTATAATAGATTTTCTACAGTTCCCTGTTGTCTCCTTACCTTATCTGTAGAGGGTACTATTCCGGGCTTACTCACTCGCGAATCCTTGGATAGGCTATACCCTCCATAAACGCTTTTATTACAACAATTCCAAATCCAATCAATCACCAGTGCTTCTCCGCTCTTGATCGATTTCACTAGCTAATATCTCTATTGAGATTTAAGCCTTCTTCACTTTCTCCACCCGCTAGCCCATGATAACATCCTTTTACTAATGAACCTCATCCTAAAGTACTTATTCCATTTCTTGCACCATCAAACCAATACACTTCACTATACTTCAATATACCATTACCATTGTTGCAGATTTATCGACAGTGTTCTTTGTCCACACTCCCCTCACATCGATTTCATCAGTTGCGAATTTTATTTATCCGTATTCATTATTCTAGAGGCAGCATTCCCCTTATTCTCAATTCCTTACCTTTCGGCTTTGCCTTCAGAAAGAGCTTCCTTATTCCCTTGGTATATGATCCTCATTCATCACTCTTCCCAAACTGTTTCCATTTGACTTCTGTGTTGTTTCTCCCTAACGTTACTGCACTTTAAGTATTTGACCGTTTTTTTTTCCTCTGTAATATACATTCCAGAGCATCTTTCTTTTGGAGTCTTCATCATTTAGGGCTTTTAGCTTACATTACAAGGCCGACGCTTTCTTTTTTAGCTTTTAACCGCTTTCCATCAACTATCTAATTCCACAATGGTGAGCTGTTAATATTCTTACTTTACTTATAGCAAGCATCCACGCACTTCTTTTGCGACTAGCTACAATTGCTGTCCGTTCATGTATAGACCCAGAATTTGTTCAGTATCACTATGGTTCGCACAGTGTCAAGGGTAGCCTGAGTTTACTAGCGAGAGCGCTCATTACATAACTTATACTTAGTTGTTTGCTCACTTACTTCTCACTTTATTTTTACTACTTCTCTTTACGTGATAATTCTTCTCCATACCAAGACCCCACATAAACTTATTTTGACATAGAACAACATAATGGGATCCGATAATCCCATTCTAAACCCCTCATAGATTATTAACAGTCCAACACAATAATGCTTCAAACTCATTCCTTATTCACAACACAAAATCAATCAGTACTTTTCAACGATTCGAATAACCTCTCTTATACAGTACAACTTCTAGTATACTTATTGGATACTCTCTGTGATTTTACAGAGAAAGTATTACATACACACATACTCTCTTCTTCACGGAAATCAATCACCTTCCGTACATTTCCTCATTATCTTCCCCACCGGCCAACAACCACTTTTATAAGTCATCCTTTTTTGATCACTATCCAACAATTCAGGTCCCATACGGGACTTGCCAACACTAATAATTGAAAGCTCCTAAATTAGTACACCACTATGCAGAAGCATTTCGATGGTATCCAAAAAAGATGTACTCTCTTAAGTTTCCTAGATGGACCATACGTTCACAACCCACACATACCTTGACTTTTCAAACTTAAATTTAAGCCATTAGAATTCTGGATCACACCACAAAGTCTAAACCATAGCTTTGTAACCAGAGTCACTCATCAAAATTGGCACTACCTCTCGTCCCTCTCTTCCACACCATGCAGCACAACATTTACAAACACACTTAATTTTCACTTTTCCTTTTATTTTGTTTCAGTCACAGAGATTAAATCAAATTCATCATCACAGTCTCTCTCTTCTCTCAACATTTATTCCTCTGACATTCAAGGTACCCAACGATTCTTACAATTTCGCCGAAAATTAGAAGGTCGTTTTAAGAACTACGCATATCTCCGAGAGATATAGATATAGAGATAAGGTGGTGAGTGGGCAGCCAGACCAACTACAACGCCCTTAGTCGAACTTCTCACGACACGCAGGACATACATGTGGTAATAATATTATTATAATAGTATATATATATATTGATATATTACTATATATTAGTATATATTATATATATACTATATATATTATATACTATATATATATAAGTCTAATATATATATATATTATAAATAAATATATATGTATAATATATATTGATATATAATATCGTATAATAGTTATATATATATATATATAATCTCTATATATGATTATATATAATATATATATAATGTATAATAGTATATATATTATATATATATATAATATATATAATTAATATATTATATATAGTATATATATATTATATATATATACTATATATATATATATATATAATATATATATAATAGTTATATTTAGTATATATATAATACATATCTATATATATATATAATATATATATATATATATATATATATATATATATATATATATATATATAATTAATATATAGTATATATATATATATATATATATTATATATATATATATAATATACTTAATATATATAGTGGCAAGTGTTTTGGGAACCGACCGGCTTGGGAGAGTCCGAAGAGAAAGTGGATTGAGTCGTGAACGAATGTCTATGCCTGGAGGAGAGAAATGGGTTTGGCAGAGGCGAGAATAACGGTGCATAATAGGAGTGAATGTGGCGGGGGTGTTTTGTTAGGGGTATGGTGCGGCCCACTGGGCCAAGGACGTGACGCCTTACATTGACGATCTCTCATAGTGAGGGTCGATCGGGGTCCATGAAGCATCTAGGGTAAATTGTTTGTTTTTGGACTGCGTACGATGGTTTGTCTCAGCTAATTAATGGTATGAGGGGTGTGCGGTAAGGCCTGGGCTTTCTTTCGACTTTTGTCATTATTTCTCGTAGCTGTTTTCTTCTTCCGATGCATGCTACGCGACTTAACTCCCAATTTGGGAAAACTAAAAGGAAGTGAAAAAGAAGATTATAATATATATAATTATAATGTTATATATATATCTTTATAAAATATGTATAGTATAATATTAATGTATAATATAGTATAATATATATATATATACATATAAACCCCTCCTTGAATAGGGCTCTGCCCTTGAGCGGTGGTGTGTCTAAAAAAGTAATAAAATTTCCTGGTATGCATACCAACATTCACTAAAGAAAATTGCTGAAGTGATTAAAGGGATTGAAGTTTCTTGAAAGATGAAGATCAAAATAATATGCATTGTGAATTTATAAGTAATTCATTTAATTGCACCGTCGTCGCCTTTCAATTTTACATGTTAAGAAAATATCAAGCGTGGTGAGAATTCTTCTGTTGCTGTACGGCTGCAGTTAGATAAAGATTACTGCCGAATGGTAAATATTAGTCGCTCAGATAGCTAAAGTCGAAATTGGTATTATGACTGCGAATTTTGTTTTAAATTTAAACTTTTAATAACTGTAGCTATTTCCTTTAAAGTTCTCGCTTCTGAAGAAGATAGTATAAACAAGAATTCGATTAAAACACTAATATTAAAATTAAACATAATTGTCAACACTAAATATTGTAAATAAAACGAAATTTTTTTAACGTGATGATGTAACTCAATAAAATGGAAATTCTTCTTCAACGACGATGACATTCCCTTTGCTGTCTGTTAATTAAAATAATATTGATAAACGTAACAGGTTTTGGCAAGGAAGTAAGTGTGGGTATATATATAAAATGTTTTTTGTGTGCGAAACTAAAAAAATCTATAATCATATACAGCTCCAGGAAGAGCATTCGGCGCTGTTCCGTGGGGTCAGCATCTTCTCATGTTCTGGTCTCGAACTTCTTACCTAGAGAAACTCCATGAAAGCGACTTCTCGGGGCGCTAATGAGATTTGAGAGCCAGTGCTCGAGGTTAAGCACTCTGCAGGTTAGGTGTTTTGCGCCCTTTCAATAGAACTATGCAATCTTCTCAGCTGATTAGGCGGTTCAAAACTCGATTCTCGCTAGAGTTCCAGAGGCAGTCTGTGCTTCTAATGTAGCATAACGATACCAAGCTGGCAAGAGTAATTCAAGCAAAAGGAAAGAACCGGGTTAAATATAGAGAAAGAAATTATGAAGTGATTTCAAAATGTTGGTTTTGCAGCGATTTTTGGTAAGATTTCCATATTTGAACGAAAGAATATGAAAGGAACCCGTTTGCAAGTAAATTGTAAAGTTCGTGTTTAGAATGATTCATACAGGATATTTGTTATGATAGTAAGTTTATGTTTAAGAAATTCTGTTATGCTCGAAGACATTTAAGTTTGTTCATGAAAAATTATTATTTTATAATTTAATTTAGTTATCTATTAAGTAATTAGTCATTATTAATTGACAGACTGTGGTATGATTGTTATTGAGTTAAGCAGAAAACTTGTTTTTTCATTATGAGAAGAATCAGAAAGTGCCGTATAATCTATTGGCGGCACAACCGATGAACGGATATTGGTTTCATCACCGAATATGAAGACAAGTTGGAAGAATTTGTGGAAATACGGAGATTATCCTGCGACCTTCCAGATCAGGAATGACAGAACAGAATATAGTTTCTCAGATGTTTAAAAGAACTATAAGAAATAACAGAGAATATATTTGTTTAGACTTGTGGATAGACTCAGAAGATATAGAATGGAAATAGGGAAAAAAAAAATTTAAAAAATAATTTTAGGAGAATTATGTATTGGATTTTCTGCTGCAGATATTCAGTTTTCGCTTTTGGAAAGACTTGTCTTGATGCTAGAAATTTGTATGTCAATGATTCACTGAGTCATGCGTTTCTCAGGGAATGAACAAGACTTTGGACTATGAGCGAAATTGCAATTTCCAATCCGACAGCTCGCCTGAAAGGGAAACAACATTCCGACTGTGGGCGGCGATATGATCGCCCTTAAACATTACGGCCGGAAATGAAATTTGATTTTAGTTTTGTGGTTTAAAATAGAAGTTTTTTTTTACTTTTTATTTTCTTGTAACGTCATTGAGCAGGAACTGCGGAAGCAGAACGCTTTGAATGCAAGGTTTTGGGGTGGAGCTGGAGATGGAGATTCGGAAAGTTTTGAAATTGTTGAGGCGGAGTTGGAAGATAAGGTATTTTAAAAAAAGATTTGAGACTGAATCCAACAAAAACAAAAATTATAAGCCTCCGCTGCAATTGCTTTTAAGTATCGCAACCTTCGATAGATCTTATTACATGCCAATTTAACATTTACAAGGTCAATGGTTCTTAACTTGACATGGTTCATGGGTTCTATATATTGTCATTCGTTAGAAACTCTACGTTTAAAAGTTCTACTTGTTCAAGGTAGAAACCAATTTAACATTCATAACTCAATCAGAAGTTGTATCCTATCGTTTACTCCCATTGGTTAATTATTATTATTATTATTATTATTATTATTATTATTATTATTATTATTATTATTATTATTATTATTATTATTATTGGACATACTCGTCATCCCATGACACCCTTTTTAGTTACATTAATAATAATATTTTGTGAATTTTCTGTTTACCTGAATAAATTATTAATTATTATTATTTTATTATTATTCTTATTGATTATTATCTTATTAATTATTATTATTATTATTATTATTATTATTATTCTATATTAGTAATTAAAATTTTTGGTTTAGAAACACCAGTCATATCCTAAAGAGGAAGATGTCTGTTTAGAGTTCGAAAGTTTGGAATCCACAATGAAGTCTACAGTCCCATCTGTATTGAGAGATAAAGACTATTCCGCTCCTAGAGTAAGTCCAAATCTCTATAGAACATCTTTTAATAAATAGGTTGTAAATATAATTACACCTAATTACAGTATTTAATTTTTGAAATTCATATTATTGAAATATATGAACCATTGAAAACAGAAGTGGTGCAAGTCTTTTTGTGTAAATCAGACCTTCACCATCATTGTATAGCTCTACCTTCAATTTATTTTGTGCTGAATTTGGTGGAGTCTACCTCAATTATTTCTCAAGATTTCTCAATACTTACACTATCTCCTAGAATCATTTCAGCAACTTATTTGCAGACACTTACACTATCTCCTAGAATCATTTCAGCAACTTATTTGCAGACTAACCACTGCTATAACCAACTTTGGGGGCTCAGCACCCCCCTAAAGGGTGTCCACCGGGATGTAACGACGAGGTTACACCTCATAAGAAGGGGGTATACCAAATTTGAAGGGGATACGATGTCTCTTAAGACTCCCGTTGCTAGGGGAACGTCTCTTAAGCCTAACGGTTGCTATGTAGCGCAGAAGTGGACCCAGTACTACGAATGTGTAACAGTTTCCCATTGAATACTATTCAAAACTCCAACTTAAACCTTAATTTTCTCTAAATCAAAATTTTTGACTTACTCCACTTCTGCTTTCAACGGTTCATATGTAGTATGCTTTTTAATGAGTCAAAAACTATTATTTTTTTCTCATTAGGTTCGTTGGGAAGATATTTTTGGTTATGAAGATAAGAAAGCAAAGTTAAAGGTAATAAGTGTTTTTTTTTATCACATGGACAATCGTTAACTTAGAATTATAATATATAGAATTGTAGGTTCTGACAAGTTTGACATCAAATTGATCTTCATACATTGATTACTAACCTTCAATTATATTTAGTAATGCATATGCCTTATAGAAATTTCCTATTAATTTTTATTTACATAAACAAACGAATTGCAAATTCTCTATGAATGGGGCATGCCATAGAGATATAAATTCCAAATTGTTCGACATCTTTTTTATTAAAATATTTGTACATGTTACTTGAATAGTAGATATATAATTTACTTTTAAATTGCTAAGTTTTCAATTGAACGCACATAATTTTTCCTGACAATTGCCCAGTTAGAGCAGTTAAAAACTTACCAAACTTTTTATTTTGTTTCTTAGCAAATAGCGAAAGAGATTTCCGGAGGCGAATGTTCGAAAGGAATTCTCTTTTATGGACCTCCAGGCTGCTCAAAAACGATGTTTGCCAAAGCTTTAGCAACCGAAACGCAGTTTACCTTTTTTACTATTAAGGTATTAAAATTTTCTTTAATTATGTAGTAATTATATATTAGAATTTTATGTTTATTAAGATATAATTATATTTCTTATTGGGTTCTTAAATTATTTTTATTTCTTGATTTTATAATATTTGTTTAAGGTTTTTATTTTTCAGTATAATTACAATTAATATAATTTTTATATTACAACTCGACTCAATTATTGTTAATATTTTATTATTACTTCAATTTGAAAGGTATTTTTATTGTAGATTACATCAACAGTAATTTTATCTGAAGCTTATAGTATATTTTTTTTTTACTTTGAGTATATCCTCAATTATCTGAATCCGACTCCTCTTTTGACCTGACCAACATTCTCTTTGACTCGACTGACTTTACACACGCATCGCGACATCATCCTTGGTACAGTATTTTGTTACGTACAAAATATAAGGTTTCATTTTTTACTGTAAGGCTTTAATAAGCTTTTTTTATATATATTTTTCTTTTTTTATCTCCCCTTTGCTTCTCACAAATGTAGGGTAGGTTGCGTAACATGCACGGAAACAGTCCGAGTCATGCATAAGCGTTCCTGGGGTATAAATAAGTAGTTGTGGGTCCCCAATCCAACTACCACTGTCCCTTTAGTCGCCTCCTACGAGGCGCAGAACATACGCTGTGGAAATTCTTGCTCCACAAACACAGGGATATGACTATCAATTTATATGTTAAGAATCTTCTGTTTTTCAATACCCGTTTAGCGATTGTGTATATATATATATAATATACAAAGGTTATAGTTATATATATATATATATTATATATATAATATATTAAAATTATATATATGGCATGAATGAAGATCCTTATGTTTAAAGTGTGTAATCCTGTTTTTTTTTTCTTTCTTGAGGTAGGCGGGTGGTGGAAATAGAAAATTATCCCTGGTTATAACGCCAATGTACATCTTAAATATAGTGATTAACGAAAGAAAGATGAAAATTATTTTTGCTTAAAATAAAAAAAAATTAAAGTTATATTTATAAATTAAAATGTAAAAGTGGGAATTAAAATGATTGAAAGCTATTGAAGGGTAGGTGGGAATTAAGTCAAAATACGAATGTACAGGAAAAAAGTATATATAAAAAAAGCTTCACGGTCCTAACGCATCTTCAGATATATAGTCCATTTTAGGTCTAACGATATGACTGCATCACATTGGGTTTAAGTTAAAGTGCCAGATTTCTCAAACGATTACACCTAACCACTACACCAACTCACACACCTCACCCAGAGCCGTTCTTCGGAACTACGCTCTGCTACCACTGAGAAAAAAACTCAATAGTAGCCTAACGTAAAACCAAACAATATACTCTTAACTCACCCTGTGATCCTTTCTTAATTAGAAATGTTGTAAAGAAAAATGTACTTTTTTCCACTAGGTAGCCAAATGATACCTAATTTTTGTTTATTTACATCTGCTGGGTATACAACACTCAGCTACACCACACCTATGGATCTACTAACTACCAGATCACTAGCCAGCCTGACTCTAAGTGCGCACCAAGACTATAACTACCAAGGGTGGATTCCGGGTAATCTATCCAGAGGGAGGGGCTGACATTTACATTTTAAGAGAGAGGATTGAAACTTATACACGGATGGGTAACTGTAGAAAGGAAAAAAATAAATATATGTAATACAAAAACCCAACAAAAAATTCTCCTCTACACCAGCCGACATAGCGTCTGGTCACATCCATACGCTCTTGCTCTTTCCAGTTGTAGCCTGTGAATGCCTCCCCATAGTACTTCTTCCCACTCTTCTTCTGAAGAGAAGACACCATCATATCTTCCATTTGACACTGCCAGCAAAACACAACACATCATACCTAGGAGAAGAAAAACAATCAATCTTACTCTTATACCTTTCTCTCCCCCTCTTTCACTTGTACAAAACCGTCTTCATACCACTTACCTTTCTTGACTTGACACGACACACCAGACGCCCAAACCAAAACTACCCCATAACACACCCACCAACACACCACACACCTAACACCTCACCACCTCCAAACCTCACTCCAAAACACCGCACTCACTCCGGGTCAGACATATCCGAATCACGGATATACCCCAACCTTCTCAAGAACACAACATGATTCTCTTTCACCTTCTCTCCACCTTCGTTTTCACTATCACTTGTACTCGAAAAATAATCCCAACATCTTTCTTTCCAATCCAGATAATTCTCACCTTTTCTTCTTTTCTCAATGAATTCTTTCACTTCTCGCACTAGCTTATCAACTTACACCTACCTTTCACTGTTTCTTTATTCTTGCTCCCTTGATACCTCACCAACCCTTATTCACCTTTAACACTCTGACTCACCACAACCCCTCTTCCTTTAACGACCTCTACTTAACTGCTCATCATCCCGTTCTTCACCTGCGACACCGTCTTCATATTACACTTAGCTCACTTACCACAAACCTTTGCCAGTCTCGTGACCCTTTGTACCTTTCGCCGCGTTCTGACACGAATAAACGCACCATCTATCGCGTTCCTCACCAAGCCAATCAGTTAATTTCACACATCTCTTCAAATTTCACTTCTTACTATCACCAATACTCGTATCACTACCACACTATACCTTACTCATAGACCTCTTCATATCCTACTTTGTTCTCAGCAGTCACACTGCCATTGTGTACAAACGACTGCCCTACCTACACTCACCTTCTTTCTCTTGTTCTCCCATATTCCACCCTCCTCAGAACTCCTCTGAACCTTACTTCTGCTTACACACCTTCATCATAATCCTTGTAGCACCGTCACAATTCTCTCAAAATGCCTATCCTGACGCTGCAAAAGTCACAGCTCTTTCGATTTTCAATAACCTTCACCTCCAAATACACATTATTGCTTCTAACATGGGGTTGAGCAAGTCTACTGCTCGCTACCTCTATCAACATTACCCGTACGGGTTGTTCCCTACTTACACTGCTAACCTTCTTCCTTTGTTCCCTACATACTCTTTTTGGACACTTAAATGCGTAATGGGTACTTCGACCACACAATTATACAAACTCAGTACCTTTACGAACTGTCTTTCGCTTCAACAGTTGGACCATCACACATTAACGCATCTGGGCCAACTTTCTGAGTCCTTTCCAGGATACCTCTGAATTTGCCCTGAGTACGCATACCAACGTACTACATTTTCAAGCCCTAAGCCTTCACATTTATTCTCTGCTTTCTTGGCCAAAACCCTCACATATATTAATTAATGCATACTCGAAAAGTACGAAACAACCCACTCTACTTCCGCCACAAAGGCCAAACCATTTGCCTCTGTTGTCACTCACATTGCTCTTCAATAGATGTAACACATTTCCATATCTTCCTAAATTCAACACTTCCAAACATCTTATCACTTTCTACAAGTCACATTCATACGATGTTCGCATATTCCTCATTGACTGTCACCTTGTTCTGTCTTTAAATATAGAAATACTCACATAACTGTTATCTTATCCTTTGCTTTTCTTTCGCCAATGCTTTTCATCAACCTCCGTAATATTTTCATCCACACCTTCTGTTTTCCCTAACGCTTCCAATCTGTAGGCAATACACACACTCAATAAGCCTTGGCCCAAACCAAACAAAAATCTCACTGCAGGTTGTTCAAACTCATAATAAAGCTTGACCACAACTTTACCTTATCTTCCCCACATCATACTGCATGTGCATCCATATCGCTTTAAACTCAGGACTAAGACCTACGTCCGCCCTCTTATTCTACCACATATTCCTTTCTTTCACTACCCTTCACTACACATCCTTATCATCTTAACCCATCTTATCGACCTTACAACACTATACCTACAAACAACAGACACAACTCCAACTACTACATCCACTAGCGTCACACCTCACCAGAGCGTTTTTCGAACTTAGTCTGCTAACCATGAGAAAAAAACTCAATAGTAGCCTAACGTAAAACCAAACAATATACTCTTAACTCACCCTGTGATCCTTTCTTAATTAGAAATGTTGTAAAGAAAAATGTACTTTTTTCCACTAGGTAGCCAAATGATACCTAATTTTTGTTTATTTACATCTGCTGGGTATACAACACTCAGCTACACCACACCTATGGATCTCACCCTACTACCCCGATCACTAGCCATACCTGACCTACCTACAGTGCGCACCCATACCTATAGCTACCAAGGGTGATTCACGGGTAATTATCCAGAGGGAGGGGCTACATTTACATTTAAGGAAAGGAATTGAAACTTATACAGGATGGGTACCTGTAGAAGAAAAAAATAAATATATGTAATACAAAACCCAACAAAAAACTCCTCTACCACCAGCCGACATAGCCGTCTGGTCACAACCTCCATACGCTGTTGCTCTTCCAGTTGTAGCCTTGAAATGCCTCCCCATGTACTTCCATTCCCACCTCTTCTTGCCTGAAGAGAAGACACCATACATCATCTTCCATTTGACACAGCCAGCAAAAACACAACACATCATACCTAGGAGAAGAAAAACAATCATATATATATATATATATATATATTATATATATATATTATATATATATATCTAATATACTTTAATATATATTATATATATATAATTATAGTATATTATATATATGTATTATAATAGTAGTAATTATATATATATATATATTATATATATATATATATATATATATATATATATTATATATCATATATACTATATTATATTATTAGGGATGTGCCGATGTCTCGGCCTCTGCATCGGCCTTTTTTTGGGAATCGCGGATTTCGGCTTTTTGCCGAAACTATCGGGCCGAATATTGGAGCTTTATAAACAATAAATTACGTCACATAAGGGAAAAGTTATTTCAACTTTAAATTGAATTTTAGACACTTATTTTCCAAAAAAATAAAAATAATCTATCCCAATTTTTGTAGCCAATATGGCGAAAATCTTTGCCATTTGTCAGATCCTATAAGAGGACCGTTCCATTTTCAAATATTCTAAAAGAATAGATTCCATTTAGTGATACAGGTAATGGACAAACATGGTAGCTGGTATGAGGGAGAGTGGTTGCTATCAATTTCATGTTTTATTCACATGTTGGCAACTATGCATTCACGATTCATTATTATGTCAGAAGTCTGTTAAGATATTTTATCGTCCTGCATGAAGCATATCTCTCTCATTTTCCACCATTCAGCAACGGCAGCTGCAAAGCTTAAAACTTTACAGATGCAGGTGAATGTCAAACAGCATAAATTAATTCAAGACGTTTCTACACGCTGGAACAGAACTTATGATATGCTTAAAAGATTGTTTGAACAAAAAGTTCCCCTATCCATATACGCTGCTGAAATGCAATCAGAAAATGTTGACTGATTTTCAGTGGCAAAATTATTCATTTATTGAAGGCCATTTGACAACTCATGAAACAAGCAGTTTAAAACTGAAGTAACAGGTCGCCCAAGTGGGATCCTTACATTTTAGCAATAAATCTATTTTTTTTAAATAAAGCAATTAAAAGCAAAGCTTCAGTGGAATAAATTACACTCGTTGAAGAGTTAGAAATCAGTAGAAAAAAGAGACTTTCTAAGTTTCTATGTTGATAAAATCTTTTGTGGTGATTTACTTTCTAGATCTGCGATTCAAGCTATTTTTAACATGAATCAAGATGAATCAGTAAAAAAATATGGTCGTTGAGACATGGAAAGAAATGCATGAAAATTTAGCTCCTGCCTCTTCTGCTGACGAAATGATTACGTAGTGGGGAAAGTAAAGCTGAAGGTTCCATTTTCACTTTTTAATGATTGTTTTAAAAAATGGGTGGCATTAATCGTCATACAGAAAGAAAAGTGGAGTGAAAAAGAAGTCCAATTCTCTGGACGATGTGATTATTGTACATAAAATAAAGGCTACATACGGAATTACATAAGCAAATAAACAAATATATAAGTTTGCTACTTTGACCAGTGAAGACAATGATATTCCCTTCAATTGTGGAAAAACACTGGAAGATAATTTTATGATTTTGAAAAAACTAGCAATAAAATACTTTCAGCTCCACCGTTCAGCAGTCGAAAGTGAAAGAATATTTAGGACAGGAAACAATATTTATGAAGCCACAAGAAATAGGTTATCCGCTGAAAATGGAGAACTGCTAATGTTCTGTCATTTTAACCTTAGAGCTTATTCATATGAAGTTTGGTTTAATATCTTAATATGTGAATGGTTTTCAATTTTCATTTAATTATTTTTAATATGTGAATGGTTTGCTATAGGTAAGAAATAGTTAATTTACTTTTTGTTTTATTACTTTGTATATAACACTGGTAACATGAAATTTCTTGGACGGGGTTTTCCACAATTTATTATTGATGTGCTAATTCAAAATATGATAATCGTTTTTTGCATATCAACAATCGCAAATTTGTGAAAGATATTTGGTGTGGTAACACAGATTTGTTAAAAATTTTATGAGTTTTTAACGCTTTTCAAGAGGGTCTATCACATTATTGGATATATATATCTAATATATATATTATTTATTATAATATATATATATATATATATATATATATATTATATATATATTATATTATTATAATATATATATATATATATCGTAGTAGCATACTATATGATTCTAAATATCAGTAGTATAATATATAGATATAATATATTTTATTGGATATACTGATAGGGAGAGAGAACAAATTGCAATGATATCATAATGTCTTTGATAGATATATGTTAAACCTATAATACAACTATGAATAAAGAGGTAATATGGGACAATACAATGAATGTAATCGAAGGAATGGGTTTAGTTAATGTAAACATAACTACGATGGTAGTAACTTTCTCTTCGTAGACGATCTACTGTGCATAGGTCTGGAATATCCTCATCAAGCTCCAACAATAGTCGGCCATCTATTGATATCCCACTTGTCCTGGTACGTCCTTTCCATGATTTCAGATCTTGATGGAAGCGTTCACCCCTGCTCATCACTAACATCGCCTAGGTTACCGGGAAATTTTCTTAGGTGAGAAGGTAAGTAGTGGCACTTTATACTCATTCTACATCATGAGAATGAAAACTGTCTCGCAGTTCCTGTACAATGTTAGTGTTTCTCGGCTTTCCTGTTCCCTCAGAAAATTCTGTGCTACATTTGAAAAAGCATTCCACGCTCTTCTCTAACACAGTCATTGTTGTACCAAAGGCAGCATCACGGAGGGGTGTCCGTATTTGTGGGCCATCAAATATCCCAGTTTTTTCTTCTCGTCACTCAGACCAGGAAACGTTGAGCATATATAGCGGAAGCATTCACCCATCATGGTCCAGGGCCTTCACAAATTGTTTCATCACACCAAGTTTTATGTGTAGTGGAGGTAAGATGATGTTTTCTCTCTGTACAAGTAGTTCACGTACGATGTTTTGTCACCTTGCGTCAAGGTTTCCCTCGGTGGCATTCTCTCTTTGTCCAGTGATCCTTTTGGCCGCCGTCGGGCTTGTCCATAGCACGGAAACAGGCCTATTTGGTGAACTGCTTGCTGACGCGAGCAAATTGTTTACATTTTTGAGGTCGAGATATTTACCATCCATGTACCGGATATTGTAGCCTCTCCAAACTGTCTTGATTTTGTCATACTCCTCTCTCATCCGTACGAGTACCCTAATGGAACCAAGCATACCTTTTGCTGTTGTGTAACAACACAACGGTCCAACTTTTTTTTAAACTGCTCTATGGGAGTGTCAATTAAACAGTCGCCACTCACGCTGCATCGTCATAGCTGGGAGTCCCATAGGAGTAGTAGGCCTGCAACTTCACTGCAATACACAAGGTTACATCTGACTGGAAGAGCGCCTCCGCAGTTCTGCTTCTCTGTTACGATAAATGTTACTCTTGTGCCATGGATCCAGTAGTCATTTTTCATGCAACTTTGAAAAAGCTCAGGACAACTTCGGCAAATAAACTCTCATACAAGATCTTCAGTTCACCCTGGGGTGAACAATGACGGACATCCGACTGTATTTCAGATGGATGATAGACATATCCAGGCATTGCATCCATACATGTAGACGTACTAAAAGTTACCACAGCTTCCCGAATATCGACCGAGTAACTTGCTTGCTATGTAGATCTAGTGCGAAGGGTAAGTCTTATACAGGCTACGTTAGTACGGACCCATGAATTTTTGTCAATTCTAGGGAATATGCCAAAATGACGGGATGCATGATTGAAGAAAACGGTTTTTATACAAGATCAAAAATATATAAGGAATCATCACCTACTGACTACTGACAAAGATTGCGAGAGCCCATCCAAGGAAAATTTCCCCTTTTTTTGTTGACCAGGTGCAAGTTTGTTTTTATTTTTCCTAAATGTATGACCGAACTTTGAAATAATTTCGGCCGAATAGTAAAGTGATTATTCGGCAGATATTCGGATAATTCGGGCGGGAATAATTCGGCTATTCCGGCTTTTCACTATTCGGCACATCCCTAATATATTATATATAGTATATATATATATATATATATATATATATATCTATAATATATATATTATAATAGTATATATATATATATATATCTTATATCTCCAGAGACGGAGCCTATACATATCCAATGGAGATATATATCATATAAATCAGAAATATAATAATAATAATAATAATAATAATAATAATAATAATAATAATAATAATAATAATAATAATAATAATAATAATAATAATAATAATAATAATAATAATCCAAACAATATTTAAGTAAGGATAGTTAGGTTTAGCAGACTTAAATAATTTTGGCTTTGACCTATGCAGATTACTTTTGCAGTTGCCCAAGAATACTTTCCAAAGCGTAATTACTTAATTATATACTTAATAGTATTATTATTGTAAGATGCGATATACCAACTTACAGTTTTAAGGGGTAGGTCCAATTTTTGCTTCGGGCTGAGCCCAATTTTACGCCCCCCCTAAAAATGGACATAAAATTCGGAATTTTCAGCCAATTTTGACCCTATACACACACCAAGCTGTAGTTTTTCTGACGTGCTAAAACGTCGTTTTCGAGTGTTTTTTCTGTGTCTGTAGACATTGTCTTGGTAATTTTTAATTTTTCTAAAGCCTATGTTTTTGACATATTGGCGACTCATTCTAAACGTATTTTTTTGGAATGGAAACTTCACGTTGAAATTTGACAAATGATATGAGATCTATTAATAAAAAAGTGTAGGAACAGAATTTTGATATTTGACCCAATATTTGAGCATTGGTCGTTTTCCAAACCTCCTATTTTGTTGGTTTTCAATTAAAATATTGGGATAGGAGAACTTTTTTTCACAGTTTATCCGATCTGTATGAAATATTCAGAACATTTGTAGTCGGATGGGAGATGAACAATTTTTACTTAGATAATTTTTTGGTAGTATGCAGTAGTTTTCTGGATTTGTTCTTGAACAAATTTTCATAATAAAGAAAATTTTGGGGAAATTTTTTAAAAATTTTCTTTTGAGTATTAGCAGAATAGTTATCTAAGTAGAAAGGTGGTAACTGTTCCGATATAACAAGCCTGATTTTAATTTGATGTTGATCGGAGTAGTAGAAAAAAAAATCTCAATATTTCACATTTCCAAAAATTCAATCGCTTGAAAAAGTGAAATAATTGATTTTTTTCTACTTATCCGATCAACATCAAAATTTTCAGGGCTTGTATAATCGGCGAGATACACCGATTTTTTACTTAGATAATTTTTTGTATACTCAAAAGCAACCATTTTTTAAAAACATTTCGCCCAAATTTTTTTTTTGAAATTTGTTCCAAAAAAATCAAAACTACTGCATATACAATAAGAAAATTATCTAAGTAACAATGATGCATCTTGCCCGACTACAAATGCTCTTGAAAAATTTCATTGCAGATCGGGTAAACAGAAAAAAAAATATTCCCATTTTTTTTAAATTTGAAAACCCAAAAATAGTAAGTTTTGAAAATGCGACCAACCTCAAATAAGGGTCAAATATCAAAATTTGGTTCCTACACTTTTTAGATAATAGTCCAATCTTTATTATTTTTAAGTTTGAAGGTCATTGAAAAAAATTGTGGAAGTTTCGACAAATGTCAAAACAATAGAAAAAAAAATTGAACATTACCAAAAGGAATACTACAGAAACAGAAAAACACTCGAAAAACGAGTTTTAGATGTCAGAAAAAGCTACAGTTTGGTTGTTTATAGGGTCAAAATCGGCCTGAAGCAAAAATTGGTATTCATTTTTAGGGGGGTGAAAAATTGGGCTTAGCGTGAAGCAAAAATTGGCGCCATCCCTAATACAAATGTGTATAGTTTTTTATATTCTGGATCTTCTAATTCTTTGATATTTTCACTATTACAAAAGAAGTAAGTTCAAGTAACGAAAAAGAAGTTAATGATCATTGAACGGGCAACAGTCACTATCATTTTTTTTCTTCAGCGAACAATAAGAAATGAGAATAAAACATATGAAAAACATGTTAAACATTACTAAGTGAGATAATAACCGTTTAAGAATAAACATTTTGAGATATTGGATCTTCCCCTTTAAGAAATTTTGGAAAAAAAAGTATATTTTATCGAAATTCGAATTAATACAATTTAAATTGATAAGAAAGATATTTTAAATAAACTCGTAAATTAAGGGTAACGGTTTAACGAAGTAGGGTAAAATTAACGAAAGCGTTTTAAAAGTTTAACGAAAATTTTCACGGAGGTTTAATTAAGCGCTTTTAAGCGTTAATGCCCTAAGTTTTGTATATATATATATTATATATATATAATATATATATATAATATATATATATATATATATATATATATATATATATATATATTTATATATAATATATATATTTATATATATATATATATATATAGAATATATATATATATATATATATATATTATATATATATATATATATATATATATATATATATATATATTACTTTGGTCTATAAATTTAATTTGATTTGATTGAAATTTTAATTTAATTTATGCTTGTAGTATCAGTTTTTATTGTGGATGCATTGTAATTTTTCGTAGTTTCTTAATTTAAATCGACAATTATTTATCTAATTTTATAATGAGATCAAAATGTTGATACTTGTAACATAAATCCTATTCTTTGCTTATAATTAATGTTCAGTTGTTTTTATTATTAAAACAGTTTAATCTAAGAACTGAAAATTTACATCTTTTTAATGTTAAATTATTATAATTTTGAAATCTTATTATTAATTTAGTGCTCAGATTTGCTTTCCAAATACGTTGGAGAAACAGAAAAAGGCCTCAGTAAAGCGATGGAAAAAGCCTTCCTAAGTTCCCCTGCCCTTGTTTTTATGGATGAGATTGACAGCTTATGCGGAAGGAGAGATGGAAGTGGTGGGTCAGAAAGCTGTATCGTGCCTGAACTGCTCTCTGTTATGCGTAAAGCTCATAATGCTGGAAATATTCTTTTTGTTGGAGCTACAAACCGTCCTCATGTTTTAGACGAGGTAATGTAATGTGTACCTTTCTCATACTTTTAAGTTGCATATATAGATAAAACACTTTGATTCATGATCGTAAACTATAATAAGAGAGCTGGCTTTCATGTCTCAGACATAAAAGCTTGTGTTATACATTTTACTTTACATATTGATGGCCCATTGCCAAAGCCACGATCCAAATTTGGAATTTTGAGAAAAAAGGACAAATATTCGCGTTAGACATTGAAACAACGTACGAATCCAACAACGAACTTGTTGTGGATGGGTTATAACTTTCAAAATACATTTTCGGCAATGAAAACTAAAGCTCAACGCTGTTGCCAGTGCGCATAAGTGAAAAACAGCAAATTTGCACATTCGATATATGTTGTAGCTAAAACTCAAAATACTTTAACACAAATTGTAATCTATAATTGGAGAGGTGGCTTTCATGTCTTAGATTAGGTGTGCGTTAATTACATGGGTAATTAATTTATACCTGTGTTATGCTTTTTAACTTACACATAAATATTTTAACACCGTATTTCAGGATCATAAACTACGAAAATAATAAGAATTTCTTTCAATTTCTTTCAGAACAGTTTGTTTTATTTTACACTCAACAAGCCATATAATATAATTTCTAAAAAAATGTGTTTTATAATTTTTTGCTGCCTCATTACATCTTCACTTCTTTTTCAATTTTAGAGCGAATATCCAGTCTACTTTCTTTTTAATACAACGATAGCTAAAACAAAAGTTAATATTTAAGGTTCAAGCGTTTTAAAATATTAAAAAGTCCATATTAAAGTTTAAACATTTTAAAATAAAAAAAGTCAATATTAAGGTTTTGAACATTTTAAAATAACGATCTAAAAGAGTAAAATGACTCTGGCAACGAATATATGTTTTATCCAGTGTTATCATTAAAGTTAATGAAAGAGAAATAACAAGTTGGTGCTTACTTCAACACAAGTAAAACCTTCGGTCATTTGGCAAATTGTTGGCACATGTATGCTACCTTTTGGCACTTCTTTTAAGATACCTTCCCAAATGGCACATCGTGAAGCGCAGTCTGGAAGATCAAAATGCAGTAGCAGATCAAAGTAACCTGCAGTCAGAAGATTCTGCAAAAACAATTAACGATCACTTACTGTATGTACATCAAAGAAATATATTTAAATTATGTAACATGTAAATAATAGCACCTTCATAAAACTTCTACACATTGTTAAAATCATTTTACTCTTTTAGATCGTTATTTTAAAATGTTCAAAACCTTAATATTGACTTTTTTTATTTTAAAATGTTTAAACTTTAATATGGACTTTTTAATATTTTAAAACGCTTGAACCTTAAATATTAACTTTTGTTTTAGCTATCGTTGTATTACAAAGAAAGTAGACTGGATATTCGCTCTAAAATTGAAAGAGAAGTGAAGATGTAACGAAGCAGCAAGAAATTATAAAACATATTTTTTAGAAATTATATTATATGGCTTGTTGAGTGTAAAATAAAATAAACTGTTCCGAAAGAAATTGATCTTATTATTTTCGTAGTTTATGATATTGAAATACGGTGTTAAAATATTTATGTGTAAGTTAAAAAGCATAACACAGGTATAAATTAATTACCCATGTAATTAACGCACACCTAATCTAAGACATGAAAGCCACCTCTCCAATTATAGATTACAATTTGAGTTAAAGTCTTTTGAGTTTCAGCTACAACATATATCGAATGTGCAAATTTGCTGTTTTTCACTTACGCGCACTGGCAACAGCGTTGAGCTTTAGTTTTCATTGCCGAAAATGTATTTTGAAAGTTATAACCCATCCAGAAGAAGTTCGTTGTTGGATTCGTACGTTGTTTCAATGTCTAACGCGAATATTTAAATACTTTTTTCTCAAAATTCCAAATTTGGATCGTGGCTTTGGCAATGGGCTGCCAATATGTAAAGTAAAATGTATAACACAAGCTTTCATGTCTGAGACATGAAAGCCAGCTCTCTTATTATAGTTTACGATCATGAAACAAAGTGTTTTATCTATATATGCAACTTAAAAGTATGAGAAAGGCACAAATCACATTACCTCGTCTAAAACATGAGGACGGTTTGTAGCTCCAACAAAAAGAATATTTCCAGCATTATGAGCTTTACGCATAACAGAGAGCAGTTCAGGCACGATACAGCTTTCTGACCCACCACTTCCATCTCTCCTTCCGCATAGGCTGTCAATCTCATCCATAAAAACAAGGGCAGGGGAACTTAGGAAGGCTTTTTCCATCGCTTTACTGAGGCCTTTTTCTGTTTCTCCAACGTATTTAGAAAGCAAATCTGAGCACTAAATTAATAATAAGATTTCAAAATTATAATTATTTAACATTAAAAAGATGTAAATTTTCAGTTCTTATATTAAACATAGTTTTAATAATAAAAGCAACTGAACATTAATAATAAATAAGCAAAGAATAGGATTTATGTTACAAGTATCAACATTTTGATCTCATTATTAAAATTAGATAAATAATCAATTGTTTTAAATTCCACTACGAACTTACATTGAATTCATATAAAAACTGATACTACAAGCATAAATTAAATTAACTACAAATCAAATTAGTATTAAACATCCTGAAAAAATATTTTTATATACAGGGTATAACTTATATTTATATTCTATATAGCTATATATATATATATTATTATATATACTATATATATATATTATTATATATATATATACTATATATATATTATATATATAGTATATATATTATATTATATAATATATATATATATATATATAATATATATATATATATATATATATATATAGTATATATATATACCAAAGGTGGGCATTAACGCGTTTAAGCGTTAATTTTAACTCGTTAAATATTTCGTTAACTTTTAACGCTTTTCGTTAATTTTACCCTACTTCCGTTAACCGTTACTTTAAATTTACCTGTTTTAATAAAATATTTTCTTATCAGATTTTAAGATTGTAATTAGATGTCGATTTCGATAAAATATACTTTTTTTTCACGAAAATTTCTTAAACGCGTTCCTCTCATTAGCTCAAATGTGGTTTATTCTTTAACGGTTATTATTCACTTAGTAATGTTTTAACATGTTTTTCATATGCTGTAGTTCTCATTTCTTATTGGGTTCGGCTGAGAAAAAACTATAGTGCCTGTTGCCCGGTTCTCAATGAGTCATGTAACTTCTTTTTCGTTAGTTGAACTTCTAACTTCTTTTGTGGACTAGTGAAAAATATATAAGAGTAGGCCTAATAAGCGTTGTAATTTTATAAAAAAATACACATTTGGTAATTAGGGGGTGGCGCAAATTTTTGCTTCACGCTAAGCCAATTTTCACCCCACCCCCCTAAAATGGACACAAAATTCGGATTTGTCAGCCGATTTTGACCCTATAAACAAAAACTGTAGATTTTTCTGACATCTAAAAACGCCGTTTTCGAGTGTTTTTCTGTCTGTAGTCATTGCTTTGGTAATTTCAATTTTTCAAACCTTTGTTTTTGACATTTGTCGAAACTCCTAAACTACTTTTGGGAATGACCTCAAATTGAAATATAATAAAATTGGACTTTTCTAAAGTGTAGGAACCAATTTTGATATTTGACCCTTATTTGAGGATTGGTCGATTTTCAAACCTACTATTTTTGGGTTTTCAAATTGAAAAATTGGGATATTTTTTTTCTGTTTACCCGATCTGCATGAAATTTTCAGGACATTTGTAGTCGGAAGAAATGCACATTTTTTTACTTGTATAATTTCTTTGTATATGCAAGTTTGGGATTTGTCTTTGTTCTTCGGATAAAATTTTCAAAAAAAATTTGGGGGAACATTTTTTAAAAATTTTCGTCTTTTTGAGTATACTAAAAAAATTATCTAAGTAAAGAACGGTGTATCTCGCCGATTATACAAGTCCTGAAAAATTTGATGTTGATCGGATAGTAGAAAAAAATCATACTTTCCTTTTTCATAGCTGTTTGACTGTTTTGAAAAGGTGAAATACTTGACATTTCTTTTTTCTACTACCCGATCAACATAATTATTCAGGCTTTTATAATCGGAAGAGATACACGTTTTTTATTTAGGTCATTTTCCTGGATGCTCAAAAGAAACTTTTTTATTAAATTTTCCCAAATTTTTTTTTTTGAATTTGTTCCCAGAAAAATTAAAAACTACTGCATATACAAGAATTATCTAAAGTAAAAAATTTGCATCTTTTTGTCTGTGATGTTGTGAATAAAAAAACACTAATCGGTTAAAGCCTGCCAGAAGTAAAAAATATTTTCATTGGAAAAACTGATATTTTGAATATCGAGCATTACCTCAAACTATGGGGTCAAATATGCAAAATTCTTGTCCTACCTTTTGTAGTTTAATAGTCCAATCTTTGTAATATTTCAAGTTTGAAGTATTTCCAAAAAATATTTTAGGAGGAGTTTCGACAAATGTCCAAAACCATAGGTTTCAAAAAATTAAACAAATACCAAAGACAAATGTCTACAGACACAGAAAAACCTCGAAAGCGACGTTTTGACTCAAGATAAAAACTACAGCTTGTGTGTATAGGGCTCAATAATGCGGCTGAAAATTCGAATTTTATGTCGCATTTTTTAGGGTGGGTGAAAATTGGATTCAGCGAAGCAAACAATTGACCTACCTTAAATGTAGTTGGGTAAATCGTATTTTATTTTTACAATAATATTACTATTAAGTATTAATTAAGGAATTTACGCTTTGGAAGTATTGTTTGGAGCGGCAAAAGTATCTGCTCGGTCAAAGCCAAAATTATTAAGTCTGATAAGCTTAATATCCTTATTAATATATATGTTTGGGATATTATATTATTTTAGTATGGTTTTATTATTAATTATTATTATTATTATTATTATTATTATTATTATTTATATTATTAATTATTATTATTATTATTATTATTATTATTATTATTATTATTATTATATATATATATATATAATTATATATATAAATATATATATATATATATAATTATATATATATTATATATATATATATATATATATATATAATATATATATATATATATATATATAATATATATATATATTAGGGAAGTGCGATAAGTGAAAAGCCGAATACCGATATTCGGGCCGAATACCGATATTCGGCCGAATAATGCACTCTTACTTTTTCGGCCTGAATTGTTATTTCAAAGTTCGGTCATCAATTTAGGAAAAAATAAAAAAAAAACTTGCCAATGAAGTCAACAAAAAAGGGAAATTTTTCTTTTGGATGGACTTTTTAGCAGATATATAGTAATTCGAGGTGCTGATTCCATATATATTCTCGGATTTGCTTTATTACATCCGGTTTTCATTCAATCATGGATCCTGATTTTTGGCATATTCCTAGGAATGACAAAATTTCATGGGGTTACTACGTAGGCTGTGTAGACGTTACCTTCCGCATAGATCTACAGTAGCAGCAAGTTTACTGGGTCGATATTCGGGAAGCATGTGGAACTTTAGTCCGTCTACATGTATGGATGCAATGCCCTGGATGATGTCTATCACCATCTGAAATACAGTCGGCTGGTCCGTCATTGTTTCACCCAGGGTGAACTGAACGATCTGTATGAGAGTTGTATTTGTCGTGGTTGTCCTGAGCTGTTGGCTTCGAAGTTGCATGAAAATGACTACTGGAACATGGCACAAGAGTAACATTTTATGTAACAGAGAAGCAGCAAACTGCGGAGGCTGCTTCGGGCGTCACGATGTAACCTTGGTGTATTGCAGTGAAGTTTGCAGGCTACTACTCGCTATGGGACTCGCAGCATACGATGCAGGTGAGTGGCACTGTTTTATTGACACCCAGGAGCAGTTTTAAAGTGTGGTGTTGTTACACAGGCACAGGTATGCTTCGGATCCAGTAGGGTACTCGGTACGGATGAGAGCGGAGTATATGCAAAATCAAGACAGTTTTGGAGAGACTACAATATCAGGTACATGGATGGTAAATAATGCGTCGACGCTCAAAATGGTAAACATTTTTTGCTCGGTCAGCAAGCAGGTTTACCAAATATCCCTGTTTCCTGTGCTATTGGGAGCCGGGCGGCAAAGGGATCACTGGACCAAAAGAGAAGGCCACCGAGGGAACCTTGACGCCAGGTGACAGAAACATCGTACGTGCACTACTTGTACAGAGAGAAATAACATCATCTTACCCTTCACTACAACATAAAAATTGGTTTGATGAAACAATTTTGTGAAGGCCGTGGACAATGATGGTGAATGCTTCGTTATATATGCTCAACGTTTCCTGGTCTGAGTGACGAGAAGAAAAAAGCTGGGATATTTGATGGCCACAAATAGGACACTCCTCCGTGATGCTGCCTTTGCTACAAAATGATGTGTTAGAGGCAAGAGCGTGGATGCTTTTTTCCAGATGTAGCACAGAATTTTCTGGGAACAGGAAAGCCGAGAACCACTACATTGTACAGGAACTGTAGACAGTTTTCATTCTCAGGATGTAAGACGGGGAAAAAAAAAAAAAAAGTATAAGTTGCACTACTTACATTCTCACTAAGAAAATTTCCGGATAACCTACGGCGATGTTAGTGGATGAGCAGGGTGAAACGCTTCATCAAAGATCTAAAGTTCATGAAGCGTTGACCAGGGACATAGTGGGATCATCAATAGATGGCACGACTATTGTTGGAGCTTGATGAGGGATTATCCAGACGCTATTGCACAGTAGATCGTCTACGAAGAGAAAGTTACTTACATCGTAGTATGTTTACATTAACTAAGCCCATTCTTCCATTACATTCATTGTTGTCCCATATGTACTAATTATTCATTTTAGTTTGTATTATATGTTTACACATATATCTACAAAGACATGTATCAATACAGTGGCGTTGTTTTCTCCACATATGATCCAATATATATATAATTATATATATATATGTATACTATTATATTATACTATAATATATATATATCTAATTATATATATATATATATATATATAATAATAATATATTATATATATATATATATATATATATATATTCTATATATATATATATAGATAATATATCCCCAATAATTGTGATAGCCCTCTTTGAAAAAGGTAAAACTCATAAAATTTTACAAATCTTTGTTTACACAAATATCTCACAAATGCGATGTGATATGCAAAAACCGATTAATATTTGGGAATTAATGCACATACCGTAATGAAACGTTGTGAACCCCGTCAAGAAATTTGCATGTTTTACCAGGTGTTATATACAAAGTAATAAAACAAAAAGTAAATAACTACTTCTTACCTATAGCAAACATTCACATATTAAAAATAATTCATGAAAATAAAAAAATTTCGTAGTTAAAGATATTAAACTAAACTTCATTTTAATAAGGTCTAAGGTTAAAATGACAGAAAACATTAGCAGTCTCCTCATTTTCGGGGGATAACCTGATTTCTTTTGTGGCTATCATAAATATTTCTCCCTGTTTCTAAATATTCTTTCTTTGAGCTGATGACGATGGAGCTGAAAGGTATTTTATTGCTAGTTTTTTCAAAGATTCATAAATATTTCAGTGTTTTTCCACCAATTGAAGGGAATATCATTGTTCTCACTGGTCAAAGTAGGAAAACTTTATATATTTGTTTATTTCTTGATGTATTCCGTATGTAGGCTTTTACTTTTATATGTACAATAATAACATCGTCAGAAGAATGGACTTTCTTTTTTTCTACTCTCACTTTCTCTTCTCTGTATCACTATGTAGGTGAATAGAAATTAAACAATCATTAAAGAGTGAAAATGGAACCTTCAGCTTCACTTTGCCCACTACGTGAATCATCGTCAGCAAAAGAGTCAGGAGCTAAATTTTATTCATTTTCCATGTCTCAACGATCATATTTTTTTACTGATTCTCTGATTCATGTTTAAAAATTAGCTTGAATCGCAGATCTAAGAAGCGTAGCTGCACCAAAGATTTATCAATAGAAACTTAGAAAGTCTTTTTTTCTACTGATTTCTTACAGCTCTTCAACGAGTGTAATTATTCAACTGAAGCTTTGGCTTTTAATTGCCTTATTTACAAATAGATTTATTGCTACAATGGAAGGGGATCACTTGGTCGACTGTTACTTCAACGTTAATGCCTTGTTTTTAGTGATGTTTGGTCAAATGGCTAGTAAATGAGAAATAATTTTTCCACTGAAAATCAGTCAACATTTTCTGAATGCATTCAGCAGCGTATATAGCTAGGGGAACTTTTTGTTCAAAATCTTTTTAAGCATATATAATTCTGTTCCAGGTGTTAAGAAACGCTCTTGAATTAATTTATTGCTGTTTGGACATTCAGCTGATCTTTGTAAAGTTTTAAGCTTTGGCAGCTGCCGTTGCTGAATGGTGAAAATGAAGGGATATGCTCTTCTGCAAGTAGATAAAATATCTTTAACAGACTTCTGACATAAATTTTGAATCGTGAATGCATAGTTGGCACATTTGAATAAAACATGAAATTGATTGCAAGACTCTCCCTTATACCAGCTCCATGTTTGGTCCATTATCTGTATCACTAAATGAATTCTATCTTTTTAGAATATTGAAAATGTCAAAGGCCCTTATGGGATCTGACAAATGGAAAAGATTTTCGCCATATTGGCTAACAAAATTTGGCTATATTTTTATTTTTTGGAAATAAGTTTCTAAAATTTTCAATTTTAAATGAATAACTTTCCCTTATGTTACGTAATTTATTGTTTATAAAAGCTCATATTCGCGAATCGGTTCGGCAAAAGCGAATACTCGGTATTTTGGCCGAATAGGCCGAAAACCGAATACTTACCGAATATTCGGGCACATCCCTAATATATTATATTATAATATATAGTATATCATATATATAATTATATATATGAATAATAATATATATATATATATATATTTGTTATATTATATTTTAAAATATATATAATATCTCTTTTTATAAATATATAGTATGATATATATTTTAATATTATATATATATCTATTATATATATATATATATATATATATATATATATATATTGATTGTTTTTCTTCTCCTTAGGTTATGATGTGTTGTGTTTTTTGCTGGCTGTGGTCAATGGGAAGATGATGTATGGGTGCTTCTCTTCAAGGCAGAAAGGTGGGAATGGAAGTAAGCATGGGAGGACATTTCAGGCTACACTGGCCAGAGCAAACGCGTATGGAGTTGTGACCAGGACGGCTATGTCGGCTGGTGGTAGAGGAGTTTTTTGTTGGGTTTTGTATTACATATATTTATTTTTTTCTTCTACAGGTACCGATCCTGACTAAGTACCGATTCCTGTACTTAAATGTATATAAAGCAATTCCTTATTTATAATTAACCTTGAATCACCCTTGGTAGCTATAGGTCTGGGTGCGCACTGTAGGTAGATCAGGTCTGGCTAGTGATCGGGGTAGTAGGGTGAGTTCCTTAGGTGTGGTGTAGCTGAGTGTTGCACACCCAACAGATCTAATTAACAAAGTAGGTATCCTTTGGTTACCTAGTGAAAAAAGTACATTTTTCTTTACAACATTTCTAATTAAGAAAGGATCACAGGGTGAGTTAAGAGTATATTGTTTGGTTTTACGTTAGGCTACTATTGAGTTTTTTTCTCAGTGGTAGCAGAGCCGTTAGTTCGAAGAACGGCTCTGGGTGAGGTGTGTGAGTTGGTGTAGTAGTTGGAGTTTGGTGGTCTTGTTGGTTTGTAGTTAGGTGTGTAATGGTGAAATAAGATGGGTAAGGATGAATAAGGATGGGGTAGTGGAGTGGTTAGTTGAAGGAAAAGTGGAAGTGGTGGTAGAAGGAGGGGACGTAGGTCTTGTCCTGAGTTTTTAAAGCGAGATATGCTGCAGATGCAGTATGAGTGTGGAAGCGTAAGGTAAGTTCGTGGTTTCAAGCTTTAATGGTGATGAGTTTGAACAACCTGCAGGTGAGATTTTTGTTTGGTTTGGAGCCAAGGCTTTTCTGGAGTGTGTGTGGATGGTAGAGTTGGGAAGCGGTTAGGCAACAAGAAGGTGTGGTGAAATATTACGGAGGTTGGATGAAAGATTTGCGAAAGAAAAGCAAAGGGATAGATATGACAAGTTTATGTGAGTATTTCTATATTAAAAACAAAAGGTGAATCACTGAGGGAATATTGCCGAATCGGTATGAAGTGATCTGGAGAAAGTGTAAGATTGTTTGGTACGGTTGATTTAGGGGAAGATATGAAATGTGTACTGTATTTAGAAAGGAGCCAGCATGTGAGTGAAATCAGAGGCAATAATGGTGTTGGGGCTATTGTGGGAAAGAGGAGTGGGTGTTTCGTACTTTTTTCGAGATGCATTAATTAATATTGTGAGGTGGTTTTGGCAAGAAAGGAGATGAATAAATGTGAAGGGGCTGTAGGTGGTGAAAAATGGTAGTAGTTGGTATGGTACTCAGGGAAATCAGAGGCTATGCTGAAGGGACTTCAGAAAGTTGGGCCCAGAGTGGTGAATGGGGGATGGTCATGTTTGAATGCTTAAAGACAGGTTTGGTAAAGGTGACTCGGAGTGGTATTTGTGTGGTTCGAAGTACCATTCGCATTTAAGTGTCCAACAAAGAGGTATCGTATGGGAACAAAGGGAAGAAGGTAGAGGTGTAGGTAGGGGACAAGTACAAGGTTATGGTGAAAAAGGTGAGAGAGTAGACTTGGCTCCACCAGGTAGAAGGAATAATGTGTATTTGGGAGGTGAAGGTTATGAAAATCGAAAGAGGTGTGACTTTTGCAGGTCAGATAGGCATTTGTGGAGAAATTGTGACGTCTACAAGGATTATGATGAGGTGTGTAAGCAGAGTAAGGTTCAGAGGAGTTCTGAGGGAGGGGTGAATAAGGGAGAAAAAGGAGAAAGGAAGGTGAGTGTAGGTAGGGGGAGTCGTTTGGTACAAAATGGCAGGTGTGAATGGTGAGAACAAAGTAGGATATGGAAGAGGTATGAGTAGGTATAGTGGTGGTAGTGATACGAGTATTTGTGATAGTAAGAAGGAATATGAAGAGATGTGTGAAATACTTGATGGGGTTGGTGTGAGGAACGATAGAGTGTGCTATTCGTTGTCAGAAGGCGGCGAAAGGTCAAGAGGGTCAGAGATGGCAGAAGGGTTTGTGGTAAGTGAGCGTAAGTGTAATGATGAAGAGGTGTCGCAGGTGAAGAACGGGATGATGAGCAGTAAGGTAGAGGTGTTAAAGGTGAATGAAGGGTGTGATGAGGTGGAGGTGTTGAAAGTGAATGAAGGGTGTGGTGAGGTATCAAAGGGAGCAAGGAAAAAAGAACAAGTGAAACGTAGGTGTAAGGTTGATAAGCGGAGTGCGGAAGTGAAAGAATTCATGAGACGAAGAAAAGGTGAGAACTATCTGGATTGGAAAGAAAGAAGTTGGGATTATTTTTCGAGTACAAGTGATAGTGAAAACGAAGGTGGAGAGAAGGTGAAAGAGAATCATGTTGTGTTGTTGAGAAGGTTGGGGTATATCCGTGATTCGGATATGTCTGATCCGGAGTGAGTGTGGTGGTTTGGAATGAGGGTTGGAGGTGGTGAGATGTTAGGTGTGTGTGTTGTGGTGTGTTGGTAGGTGTGTTATGGGGTAGTTGTGGTTTGGGCGTCTGGTGTGCAGTGTTAAGGCAAGAAAGGTAAGGTGGTATGAAGAAGGGTTTGTACAAGTGAAAGAGGGGGAGAGAAAGGTATAAGATTGATTGTTTTTCTTCTCCTAGGTATGATGGGTTGTGTTTTTGATGGCTGTGTCAAATGGAAGATGATGTATGGTGTCTTCTCTTCAGGCAAGAAGAGGTGGGAATGGAAGTACATGGGGAGGCATTTCAAGGCTACAACTGGAAGAGCAAGAGCGTATGGAGGTGGTGACCAGACGGCTATGTCGGCTGGTGGTAGAGGAGTTTTTTGTTGGGTTTTGTATTACATATATTTATTTTTTTCTTCTACAGGTACCCATCCTGTATAAGTTTATTCCTTTCCTTAAATGTAAATGTAGCCCCTCCCTCTGGATAATTACCCGTGAATCACCCTTGGTAGCTATAGGTCTGGGTGCGCACTGTAGGTAGGTCAGGTCTGGCTAGTGATCGGGGTAGTAGGGTGAGATCCATAGGTGTGGTGTAGCTGAGTGTTGTATACCCAGCAGATGTAAATAAACAAAAATTAGGTATCATTTGGCTACCTAGTGGAAAAAAGTACATTTTTCTTTACAACATTTCTAATTAAGAAAGGATCACAGGGTGAGTTAAGAGTATATTGTTTGGTTTTACGTTAGGCTACTATTGAGTTTTATTCTCAATATATATATATATATATATATATAATATATATATATATATCATATATATATATAGTATATATATAGGTATATATATATATATATATTATATATATAATTTCATTTAAAGAGCTCTAATTCAACTCTGCATCATAAACAAGAAAATTAACAATATTATTATTTTCCTACCACTGGCAGAAATAACTGTAGTTAACTTCCGCTACATTCTTTTCCGATAAACGCTTTAATGATTTACGTCGTTAAAATTTTTTTTGTTAACGATTAAGGATTAACGGCGTTAAATTTCTCATTAACGGTTCCCACCTTTGTATATGTATAGTATATTAATACTATATATATATTATACGTTATATATAGTATATTATAATATATATATATATATATATATTATATTATATATATTATATATATATATATATATATATATGTATATATATATATAGGTATATACTATATATATATAATGATATATATATATAGTATAATAGTATATATATATATATATATATATATATATATATATATATATAATAGTATATATATTATATAATAGTATATATTAATTTATGTATATATAATATATATATATAACAGATCGTAAACGGGTATTGAAAAACAGAAGATTCTTAAAACATATAAAGTGAGCGTGTGTTGGGGAGCAAGAATTTCCACAGCGTATGTTCTGCGCCTCGTAGGAGGCGACTAAAGGGACAGTGGTAGTTGGATTGGGGACCCACAACTACTTATTTTCTCTAAGAAGCTTATGCATGACTCGACTGTTTCCGTGCATGTTACGCACCTACCCTACATTTGTGAGAAGCAAAGGGGAGTAAAAAGAAAATATATATAAAAAAGCTTATTTAAAGCCTTACAGTAAAAATGAAACCTTATATTTTGTACGTAACAAAATACTGTACCAAGGATGATGTCGCGATGCGTGTGTAAAGTCAGTCGAGTCAAAGAGAATGTTGGTCAGGTCAAAAGAGGAGTCGGATTCAGATAATTGAGGATATACTCAAAGTAAAAAAAAAATATACTATAAGCTTCAGATAAAATTACTGTTGATGTAATCTACAATAAAAATACCTTTCAAATTGAAGTAATAATAAAATATTAACAATAATTGAGTCGAGTTGTAATATAAAAATTATATTAATTGTAATTATACTGAAAAATAAAAACCTTAAACAAATATTATAAAATCAAGAAATAAAAATAATTTAAGAACCCAATAAGAAATATAATTATATCTCAATAAACATATAATTCTAATATATAATTACTACATAATTAAAGAAAATTTTAATACCTTAATAGTAAAAAAGGTAAACTGCGTTTCGGTTGCTAAAGCTTTGGCAAACATCGTTTTTGAGCACCCTGGAGGTCCATAAAAGAGAATCCCTTTCGAACATTCGCCTCCTGAAATCTCTTTCGCTATTTGCTAAGAAACAAAACAAAAAAGAGTTTGGTAAGTTTTTAACTGCTCTAACTGGGCAATTGTCAGGGAAAATTATGTGCGTTCAATTGAAAACTTAACAATTTAAAAGTAAATTATATATCTACTATTCAAGTAACATGAACAAATATTTTAATAAAAAAGATGTTGAACAATTTGGAATTTATATCTATGCTATGCCCCATTCATAGAGAATTTGTAATTCGTTTGTTTTGGACCGAAACAGTCTTGAATGACCTTAATTGACCTATGCATTACTAAATATAATTGAAGGTTAGTAATCAATGTATGAAGATCAATTTGATGTCATAAACTTGTCAGAACCTACAATTCTATATATAGTTAAAGTTAACGATTGTCCATGTGATAAAAAAAAACACTTATTACCTTTAACTTCGCTTTCTTATCTTCATAACCAAAAATATCTTCCCAACGAACCTAATGAGAAAAAAAATGTAATAGTTTTTGACTCATTAAAAAGCAAACTACATATGAACCTTTGAAAGCAGAAGTGGAGTAAGTCAAAAATTTTGATTTAGAGAAAATTAAGGTTTAAGTTGGAGTTTTGAATAGTATTCAAAAAGAAACTGTTACACATTCGTGGTACTGGGTCCACTTCTGCGTTACATAGCAACCGTTAGGCTTAAGAGACGTTCCCCTAGCAACGGGAGTCTTAGAGACATCGTATCCCCCTTCAAATTGGGATTTTATACGCCTTCCGATGAGGTGTACCCGTCGTAGACGAGAATACATCCCGGTCTGCCCTCCTTTAGGGGGGTGCTGCAGCCCCCAGAGTTCGTATATAGCATGGTTAGTCTGCACTAATAAGTTGCTTGAAATGATTTCAGGAGATAGTGTAAGTGTCTGCAAATAAGTTGCCTGGGGGAAAGATTCTAGGAAAGTGTAAGTATTAAATCTTGAGAAATATTGAGGTAGACTTCACCAAATGCATGCACAAAATAAATGGGAAGGTAGAGCTATAACAATGATGAGTGAAGGTCTGATTTACACACAAAGACTTGCACCACTTCTGTTTTCAAGTTTCAATATTTCAACATTAATATGAATTTCAAAAATTTAAAATACTGTAATTAGGTGTAATATATATTTTAACACCTATTATTAAAAGATGTTCTATGAGATTTGACACTCTAGGGAGCGAATAGTCTTATCTCTCAAATACAGATGGGACTGTATGACTTCATTAGTGGATTCCTAAACTTTCGAAACTCTAAACAGACATCTTCCTCTTTAGGATATGACTGGTGTTTCTAACCAAAAATTTTAATTACTAATATAGGAATAATAATAAATAATAATAATAATAATAATAATAATAATAATAATATAATAATAATAATAATAATAATAATAATAAAATGATTTATTCAGTTAAACAGAAAATGTTCTTAGATTATTTTTTGTTTTTTTTTTTTTACAATTAAAATTTTTGGGGGTGTCTGGGATGACGAGTATGTCCAATAATTAAATATAAATAATTAAAATTAATAACAAATAATAAAATAATAATAAGATAGAATAAAATGTTAGTAAAGTAACTTTAATAAACATAGATACAAACTTCTATGAGTTATGATGTAAATTGCTTTCGTCGACTTGAACAAGTGAAACTTAAACGAGGGTTTCTAACGACATGACCAATAATAGAACCCATTGACCTTGCAAATTAGAAACCCATGGACCTTGTAATGTTAAAGTTGTCATCTTAATAGATCTATCCGAATTGCGATATTAAAGCAATGCAGCGAGCTTATAATTTATGTTGTGCGTGATTCAGTCTCAATCATTTTAAAATACCTAGTACGGATATGATTCCATGCTTCAAACTTCTTAACTATCTCGGCTCCACCCTAAAATCTTGCAGTTCAAGGTTCTGGCTCCGCAGTCCTGCTCAAATGTACGTTAGCAAGAAAAATAAAAATAAAAAAAAACTCCTTTTTTTTTTAAAAACCACAAAACTAAAATCAAATTTCTTTTCCTCCCCTGTAATGACATCATATCGCCTCCCACCAGCGGAATGTTGTTTCCCTCAGGCGAGCTGTCGGATTGAAAATTGCAATTTCGCTCATTAGTCAAATGTCTTGTTCAGTCCACTTGAGAAACGCATTGACTCAGTGCAACTTACCTTTTCATGACAAAGATTCCTAGCCATCAGACAAGTCTTTCCAAAAAACACCTGATTAAATATTCATTTGCAATCCAATTCATTATTCTCCTAAAATTTTATTTTTTCTTCTGAATATTGATTTAGAGCTTTTTAACATCTGAGAAACAAAAATATATCTGTTCTTCATCCTATCTGAAGGTGCAGGAAATCTCCTTATCAAATCTTCCCAACTGTCTCATATGTGATGAAAACCCAAAATCCGTCGATCGGTTGCGCCAATAATTATTACGGACTTTTTCTATTCTGAAATAAAAAAAAGTTTTTGTAATTTAATTAACATATACCACAGTCTGTCAATAATAATGATAAGAGCACGTTGAACAAAATTTTATTCAACCTAATATATTATTATTCTTAAATTTTCGAGATACAAGATTTCAAAGAACATTACTTTATCATAAAATATCCATGAATCATTCTAAACAAAACCTTAGCAAGTTTCTTGCCAAACGGCTTTTCACCTATTTCTCAAATATGAAATCTTACCAAAAAATGCGCAAAACAACATTTTGAAATCCTCAAATTTTTTTCAATATATTAACCCGCCTTTCTTTTTGCGTTGAATTACTCTTGGTGCCGCGTGGTATCTTACTGCACATAGAAGCAAGATCCTCTGGAGAGCTCTAGAGAACGAGTTTTGAAGGCTAATAGGAGGAAATGCATATTCTATGAAGGCGAAAAACCCTACCATGAGCAGTCTATAACTCGAGGACTGGCGTCCAACCATCGCTCGAGAAGTGCTTTCTGCATGTGTGTCTAGGATTAAAAAGTTTCAACAGATGAGAGATGCTGGACCTACGACAGGGCGAATGCTCTTCCTGGGAGCTGTTATAGATTATAGATTTTTTTTCTCATTTCTCAAACATTTTAACCCCACCCACATACCCTCAAAACCTTGTGTACCAATATATTTTATAAGTACAGGAAAAGGGAATGTCATCTCGTTGAAAAGAATCATTTATAGTGACATCATCGTAAAGAAAATTTTCGCTTTATTACAAATTAGAGTTGAACAAATTAATTTTAATATTAGTGTTTATTTTTATATATCTTCTTCCAGAAAAAACTTTAAAAAATAGCTACAGTTATTAAAGTTTTAAATTTTAAAAGGCAGTCAACCTTTGATTTATGTATCTTAACTAAATACCATGGCAAATTATATATGCAGGTACACAAAGTAGGATCCACTTTTTGTTATATTCTTACATGTAAAATGAAAAGCGAGGATGCAATTAAAAATACTAGTAATCAAGGATATATTTTTGATCTTCGATCTTCAAGAATTTCAATCTCTTTCTCACTTGAGCAATTTTCTTGGGGTGAAGATGTTGTTTGCCATTGTACCAGGATTATTACGTTTTTTTTCACCAGCCGCTCAAGCAGAGCCCTATTCAAGCGAGGGGTTAATAATATTTATATATAATATAATATATATATATATATATATATATATTTATATAATATATATAATAAAATATTATATAACTTCTTTTCCATCTTCCTTGCTTTCCCAAGATTGGAGTAAGTAAGTTGCCCGTCAGCATGCATCCGGAAAAGAAAGCAGTAGGTGAGAATATGACAAAGTCGAAAAAAGAGAAAGAAAGCCCAGCCTACCGCCCCTCAGTACCATTATAGTAGACACCCGTGCCGCAGCAAAAAAAACTTTACCCTAGAGTCAGGGACCGCGATGGACCCTCACTAGGTTAGTAGATCGTCATTAAGGTTCATCCCCTGCCCAGCGTGGGCCCGCCCTCCCAACCAACCCCCTAACAAACCCCCCATTCACTCCCTATATGCACCTTTATTCTCGCCTCTTGCCAAACCCATTTCTCTCCTTCACATTCGTTTACACCCACTCAATCCACTTTCTCTTCGTTCTCCCAGCCGGTCGGTTCAAAGACACTCGCCACTATAAATATATATATATATATATATATATATATATATATATATATTAATATACTATATATATCCATATATATATATATATAATATATATTATTATTATATAATATTTAAATATATATATATATATGATAATATATATTCAAATATATAATAATATATATAATATAGTATCATACCGATATATATATATGTATATATATATAAGATATATATCTATACCAATATATAATATATATAATCTATATACTATATATATATACCATCATATATATATAATATATATATACTATATATAATAATATATATACAATATATATAAATAATATAATATATAATATATATAGATATATATATATTTATACATAATACTTTATTAATATATATATATACCATTAATATATTATATTATATATTATATATATATCTTATATATATATATATATCATATATATACTATAATACTATATATACTGACTATATATATATATATATATATTTCCCACATCGCTATGTCTCTGCTGTCCGTATAAGTCGACTACGAGGGTGTTGCCGTCGTAGTTGCATGGCTGCCCTACTACCACCTAGCTCTTGCTAGAATGCTGATCTGCATGCCTCGGAGATCGAAATTAAACGGACGACTTCTAATTTTCGGCGAAAATTGTCACATGAATCGTAATGGGACATGGCATGCAGAGAATAAATGTTGAGGCAGAGAAGGCTGATGAGTATTTTAGAGGCAAATTTGATTTCTGCTGCTGACTGAAACAAGATTGGAAAGGAAAAAGGTGAAATTAAAGTGGGTGTGTTTAAATGGATTGGTGCGGCGTGGGAAGAAGAGAGAGGGAGTGCAATTTTGATAGTGACCTGGTACAAAGCTATGTAGACCTTTTTGGAGTCCTAGAATCTTAATGGTTTAAATTAAGTTTTGAAAGTCAATGATGTGTGGTTTACACGTATGGTCCCAATCTGAGGGAAACGTTGAAGAGGAAGTATCGATCTTTGAGATAAATCTGAATTGATGTTTCTTGGATAGGTGAAAGAGTGAGCTCAGATTGATAGGGTTGGGGACCTGAATGGTTGGAGGTGATCAAAAAGGATGGTATAACAGGTGGTTTGGGCGGGCGGGGGGGGGCCTTACGGCAGCCCTGAAGTGGATCGGGGTGCGATTATGTGCGGGGCGCTAAAGGCTGGTGGCGGGAATGAAAATGAGAATGGTAGGAAGGTGATTGATTCTGTGGAAAGAGAGAGGTATGTGGTGTATGTATACTTCTTTAAACAGCAAGAGTATCCATAAGTTATACTAGGAGTTGTGTAGGTTAGAGATGGTTTATCGAAGCGTGAAAAGTATGATTATTTTGTGTTTTGGTTTGTTTGTGATAATGTTGAAGTCTGTGTTGGATGTTAAATCAGTGAGGGGTTAGGAATGGGGATTTACTATCGGATCATTATGTTGTTCTATTGAAAAAATTAAGTGAGTGGGGGCTTGGATAGGAGAGGAAGGGTGATTACGAAAGAGTAGGTAAAATAAGAAGTGAGAAGTTTTAAGTGAGCAAGACAAGTTTAAGATAATATGTAAGACGCTCGGCTATAAACTCGGTTAATGGAACAAGTGGATACTGAACAAATCGGGGCAAGAAGAATCAATGGTAGATGAAAGGATGTTTGGATGTGCTAAAGGTGAGGAAGTAAGAAGTAACAGCGAAGTGGTGAATAAGAGGGTGGAGGAAAGCGGTGTAAAGGTAACAAAAAAGCCGGGGAATACGAAAAGCCAAAGAGAAACTCAAAAGAAAAGATGCTGAATAATGTAGGAGGGGGAAAAAGAAATGACTAAAAGGTCAGTACGTGAGGAGGAAACAAGAGGGTAAATGAACAGTGGAAGGAGGATGATGAATGAGGACAGACAAGGGAATAGGAAGCTCTCTGGAAAGAAGCGCGAAAGGTGAAGAATGAGAATGAAGGGGAACTCGGCTGAATGTAAGTGAATAGGAGTTGCAACTGAGTGAAAATGAGTGTGAGGGAGTGTGTGAAAAGAACACTGTGCGAAAATCTGCACAAAACAGTAATGGAGTGGGAGTGAATGAGGTGGGAGTGAGGCAAGAAGAATAGAGTGGGATGAGGTATAGGTAAGAAGGAGAATGGGGTAGGGTGAAAAGTTGGTGAAGAATGGTAAATCTGCAGGGGTAGATTAGATGAATACTGAGTGGAAATGATGCCAATGCACGGAGGAGAGAGGGGTGATGTGGATGATGAAGTGTGAATTAAAGCGGTATGAGGGTGTATAGTGGCCAAGGGATGTGGAGGGAGAGGCGTAAATACCACTGTATATAAGGGGAAGGGAGAAAAGGGGACACGTGAGAATATAGGGAATAAGGTGTAATGGGAGGGTGTGTGAGGGAGGGAGATGCGTGGTATGTGTGGGCGAAAGGAGGGCGTTCGAGGACTAGACATGGGTGAAGAACAACGAGAGAGAGAGTCGGATCAAATGCTACATAAACAAGAGTGAGAAATAGTAAAGAAGAAAAATAAGTAGAGATGACACACGTAGGATGAAAATAAAGCTAGAATATGACAGATACTCTAAAACAAAATAACAAGAACAGAAAATAAATAAGTGAGTGAATAAGAAAAACATATGTCTCTACAATATCAATTAAAAGAACAGTCACAAAAAAGAAAGAAATACCCACCATATATCAACTCTCAACGAGAAGAAATGAGAAACCAGAAAAAAACTAAAAAAAACCAAAATATAAGAAAAAAAAACAACCGTCCAAAAAAAACCATCAGAAAAACACACCGAAAAAACAATAAAAATCGGCATAAAAACAACCCAAAAAAGACAAATATCCAAGACATGCCCACATACAAGAAGCCCCAAATGCAAAAGATTCCCATAAAAACTGAATAATACAAAAGCTCATAATCACTCGCACTCATAAACAATAGTAACCGAACTAAATCACCCGAACAATACCGGATCACAAAAAAAAATCGGCCGAACCAATGCTAACTCCTAACTAATAAAAGAAAAAAAAAAAAAATAAAAACGTCAACATAAAACATATGAACAACGCCACTCATACATAGGAAATCATCAGAAGAGAATACTGATCCAAAAATAATAGAAAAGAAGTCGATCAAACAAAACAAAAAAATAAAATCAAAAGCCGTAAAAAGATAAAGTCCTCCAAAAAAAAATAGCAATCAAACCCAAATCACAAAAATTAATAAACCAAGGAAACCCACATAGTACAGAAAAGACATAGAACTAAGCCAGTCATTCAACCAAAAATCACCAAAAAAATATAAAAAGACCTACTCAACAAAAAGACACAGATCAGAAGTAACTAACAGGAAAATAAGACACAGAAATAAAGCTAAAAATGTCAAACACAATACAAACCACCTCACCAACGAAAAAACTACCGCAAAATATCCGGCCACAATAAAACACCTATGAAAACAAAACTAAATCCCTAACATAACCATAGACCTCGAGGACAAAACATGAAACTAACAGAAATAACAATAAGACAAAACATCAATAAAATGCCACCAAAAACCAGTAAAAAAAATAAATATTATACAACAATCACCAGATAATAACTTAAAAGAATACCGAAGAGAACTGACCACACACAACCCAATGATTACAGATGAAGTAGATCTAGCAAAACTAGAAAAGAAAGATTTCATAACTTCATCAAACATTAATCATGAACACCTAAAAATGATACTGCAATGTCCGAAAAATGCAACCATCCCCACGAACGAAAGCAAAACAATATTATCATCAATATCACACTAGCTCCCAGCATACCCCAAACTCGAGACAGGCAACAGAAAAACAAGACTGAAAAGCATAGATAAAAAAAAAAAAAGAAAACATACAATATCAAAACAGATAATAAAACTGAAGACCCAAGATACTAACGACTACAAAAAAAAAAAAATGCTGAAAATTAGCAAATAAAAAATAATAGAACAACAGAGAAGAGCGAACTCAGAACACAACACAATAAACTGAATGCACACCCAAAATCACAAGACAAAAAAATAAAACTGCAATACTAAGAGTAAGAAAGTGAAAGTGAACACCGACCCATATGATAAAAAGAAAAAAAAAAAAGCATCCCAAGAGAAATAATCAAAATGTCGAGATTTACAATCCAATTGGATTTTAATCATCAGTTATTGAACCCAACCAATAGGGCTAGCCTAAAAATTCTATCAATACAGCATATATAGTATGCGGTTATTCAAAATGAACCTCTACATCATTTCCGTGACTAAAGTTTCTAAAATCACGATTGAAAAAAGGGACCAGATGGAGAAATTAAGTCAAACGAGATGTCAACGCGTCTCACTTGTCAGCACAGGACAATATGTTACTTGTATATAAGATAATCAATGGTGGATTGACAACATTTGTGGAATTTCAGTTGAAAATTTTTATGCACTTGTCAATTTCATGCATCCATGTGGTCCTACAAATTCCATTTCTTGGACTTTAAATAGGGATACATGCTGGATTCCTCAACAATATGTACTTGCAGTCCTTCTTGTGCCAACAACCATATTCATTGGACGAAATTGCACTTTTCAAGAATCTGCATTAAATTTGTTAGCGAAACATTTCTCACAAGGTGCTAATGACTTGCCATAACTGGGGACATCATGTCTAAATTGTTCAATTCAAATCTGATTTGAATTTAAAGTATTTGTTTCTTTGTTGTTAGATGCACTCCTGCTTGGGATCCATCAAGATACCCACAATCAGGACTGGAAACCTGGAATAAATAGCCCATATTCATGCTTGGGAACCTGCGACAAAGAGACCCACCAACCTGGGCTAGACTTTCATGGCTATCGGGCGTGACCTCTTGGCGATCTGGTTACTAGTTAAAAAAACTAGTAGTGGCACAGCCACCATGGATCAAAATAAGAATATTTGTGTATTTACAATGTTTTATACTACTTTAAGCGAAATATTTTACTTAACTTAAAATTAACATTAATAATTTTTAACCTTATTTCGAAGGACACAAACAAGAAACTAGTATACAGTGATAGAGAAAAATGTGCTCTTTCTAATGTTGGTAAAATCAAGAAAATCGTTTGTGATATATTTCTGCAATGTTAGTTCAAAAATAGGTAAATTTGGATAAAAATTTTTATGGGCTATGATTAGGCTATAATATCTCATAAAAGAAGGTATTATGGGTTTTGAAACTTTTACAAACTAATAAAATGTAACCGTTTAATAGAACTATTAAGTATGAATCCTTGAAAATGTTTTGCTCAGGAACAGTGGCACATTACATTTCAGTCAATTTTTTTAAAACTTCATTTTTTCATGATTTTACCTTTAATTTGCTAAAAAAAAAAAAACTATGCAACTTTCACCCTTTAAACTTTCTAATAATGTTTAATTTACAAAGGTCTGTATATCCATGCATTTTCATATCCTCTATGTTAACAGTTTTCTCAAAATTAGCACAAAGTTGGTGATTTTTGTCATTTGACATTTTCAACATTTTGTTGGGGCACTTTATTCCCCCAATTTCTTTATGAAATTGGTCCTGAGACCTAGAGGTTGGCAGATCTTAGTGCCTAGGGCATGGGAACATGTGTGCCAAATTTTATTAGAATTGAAGATGGTCGAGTAGGGACAATCTCAAATATTGGTCCACTTGACATGGAATATATATATATATATATATATATATAATATATATTATATAATATATATATTTATCAGTATTCTATTAAATAATATATAATATATATATATATATATATTATATAGTTACTATATATAGATATATATATATATTATATATATATATATATATATATATATATATATATATTAAAATTGCTAATACAATTTTTGTGGAATTTTACATTTATTAAAACTCAAATAGGATTTACCTTCCTATTGTTACTTGCTAGTTAAGTTGACTGGGACAACCGAGTAACCTGCTCATGCGGGGCCGATGAAGCACCCTGGAGGCATTGTCAATGTTTTGCATAGTAAAAACCAACTGGGCTTTCTACCAAAGAAAAGAAAACTTATTTGGTGGAATAGAGAGAAAAGGAGAAAATCGATGAAAACGTAATGTTTTTAAAATATTCAGTGTTTAGTAATAGTGAGAAAGATTAAAAATTATAGGAATAAATTAATGAAAAGGTGAATGAACATCATTTAAATGGAGATAATATATAGTATATTATATATTATAGTATATAATAATATATAATATTATAGTATATATATATATATAACCTATATACTATTATAATATATATAGTTTATATAAATATAATTATATATATATATATATATATATATAAATTAATATATAGATACATAGCATAGATAGATAGATAGAAGATAGGATAAGATAGATAGATAGATAGATAGATTAGATTAGATAGATAGATAGATAGAAAATTATATATATAATGTATATATATATATAGTATATATATATATATTATATTATATATATATATATTATATATATATATAATATATATATATATATATTATATATAATTAAATTATATATATATATATATATATATTATATATATATATATATATATATATATATATATATATATATATATATATATAAATATATTATATAAAACTAGTATATATATATATCCCTATATATAATATATCAATATATCTATATATAATATATATATAAACAGTAATTCGGACTTTTATCCAATCTGGTTTTATTGAGTATTATTCTTAGGGGTAAAATATTAGCTCTTCACACACTAATTTGGCAGCTTGGGGAAAAATCTTGACGTTTGATTTTTGTTGGATTGAGGCAAGAAGGGATGGAAATGAAACAGGTATTATGAGAGCGAGGAAATGGACCTTTAATAGTGACAACGTTTTATTAATTTTGCCAGATAAGAAATCGATATTTTTGAATTGTAAATTAAAACCTTATTAGGTTAAGTTATTAAAGTACACACTGATGTATATATATATATATATAATATATATATATATATATATATAAGTAATATATATATCAATTATAATATATATATATTATATAATATATATATATATATATATATACATATATATGATTAGGCGTTGGGATTAAAAAAAAAACCGTTCGTTTTTTTTTTTATAAAAAGACAGGTTTTTTTTTTTAAAAAAAACAAAGGCCAAAATTTTTTTGTTTTTTTTTTTTTGAGTTTTTTTTTTAAATTACTGATTTTCATATATATCAAGTCTTTTTAGGTATTTAGCATTAAAATACAGTAAATACAATATGTTAAAAGAGGTATACAATATATAAAGTAGAGAGTTTAGTACTTAATGAAGATTTATTAGTGCTCTAGGGCATATAATTATATTACATTTCACATGATCTGATTATTGATTATTATTATTATTATTATTATTATTATTATTATATATATATATATATATATATATATATATATATATATATTATTATTTATATAGTATATTATATATTATAATATATATATATATATATATATATATATATATATATAGTATTATATATAATATAGCAAAATGTTCTGGAAAGAAGTAAAATAAAAAAAGGAAGAAGAAGGAGGGGTTTGGGGAGGGAGTAAGGGAGGAGATGGGGAGTGGATAGGGTGAGGAAGAAGGGGGGGGGGGAGTATTTTAGGGGTTTATTGAATGATAGTGGGGGGAGGGAGGGGGAAGGAGAGAGAGAAAGAAGGTGGGGATGGGGAGTGAAGTGGGGAGGGAAGGGGAGGTGATGAAATACAAGAAATGGAGGAAAATTGATTAAGGGCCTTGAATTAAAGGAAAAAAAGGGAATCCGCAGGTCTGGAATGGATTGTGAGAATGCGAAATTTTAGAGCAGAAGGGAGGTGATTAAGGGGTGAGGAATGGCTGGTATTAGGTTATATAATAATATGTTGGAGGAATGGTGAAGGTACCACAGGATTGGAGAGGATGGTCTGTTTGGTTCCCCTGTATAAGGGGAAAGGGGATATGATGGAATGTGGGAATTATAGAAAGGTATATGTCTTTTAAGTGAGGTAGGGAAAGTGTATGGGAGAATACTTGATTGAGAGAGTTAGAGGTTTAACGGAGGGGAGAATGGAGGGAAGGAACAAGGATAGCGATTTAGGGAGGGAAGAGGGTGTGTGAACCAAGGTTTCCACTAAAGATGCTTGTGGAGAAAAGTATAGGAGGAAAGGAAAGTGTATGGGTGTTTTTTTAGATTTTTAGAGGGAAAGCATATGATAGAGTGAAGGGGGGTGAAATGAATTGTGGAGGGTGTGGAGGAAAATGGAGTGCGACCGGGGGTAAATTAGTTAAAGGTATTAGGGCCTTTTTTAGGAATAGTAGAATGTGTGTGACGAGTTATTAGAGGGGAGAGTGAGATGTTCTGGGGTGTAAGAATGGGAATTGAGGCATGGGTTGTGTATTGTCGTCCCGTTAGAGATCTAATTCAATTTGTTAAGTTATGGAGAGTGTTTGCAGAGGAATGGTGAGGGGCGAAGGGGGTGGAATTGTATGAATGGGAATGATAGAAGGGAGGTGAACATGATACTGTTTGCGGAACGATACGTGCGGCTACGTGCCCCGCGACAGAACGCGGAAGCGGCTGAAGGTATTTGAGATGAGGGAGGTTTGATTAAGAATGTGTGGACAAAAGGGGCTTAAAAAAAATCCAGGTAAGAGTAAGTGGTTAGTGTTGAGGCAGGAGAAAGAGAGGAGGGGGAGGGTTAGAGGTTAGAGTAGGGGTGTAGTAATTGGAAGAAGTAAAGATGTTTAGATATTTAGGGATGGATCTGGGGTAAGGGGGAGGGATGAAGGAGGAGATAGGACATTGAGTAGGAGAAGGAATGAGAGCTCTGAGTGGTCTCTGAGGAATTATGGAAAGGGGGGGATTTATCACAAAAAGTTAAGATAAGTATGTTTGAAAAAATTGGTATACCAGCGGTGTTGTATGGGTTTGCGTGAAACGTGGGGGTTGAATGGCAGGGTCCAGGAAGAAGTTGGAATTATTTGAGATGAAGGGGTTGAGAGCGGTTTGTGTCGGGGTTAGCGAAGAAGGGAAGATGCGATAGGAATAGGGTGGTGAGGGAGAGATGTGAGTTGTCAGGAATGGGGTTGGTAGGAAGACAGCGGCAGAAGGGCCCAAGTGTGTAAGATGGGTATGGGCATCTAGCTGAGAATGGAGGACATAAAAGGAGTTAAGGAGAGTTTAGACATGCATGATGGGGATGGAAGGAGAGGAACTCAGGGGTACAAAGAGAGAAATACAGGGGTACTAGTAGTGGAACTCAAATTGGGGGTACATAAAGAGGATGAGAGGAGGGAGAGGGATAAGGGTGTCAAGGAGAAACATGATAGGGTAGGGTGGAGGAGATGGGTGAGGTAGGTGGGTGAGGGCGAGATGAAGGGGGTGTGTGAGTGAGAGAGGCTGTACGTAACACTACCCCGCTCAAGCCCGGGAAAAAGGTGGGTGTTAAAGAAATAAATATATATATATATATATATATATATATATATATATATTATATATATATAATATATAATATAATATATATATATTACCTTACTATATATATATATATATACTATATATATAATATATATATATATATATATATTATATATATTGCTTCATCTACCATTTTCTCCGCCAAGACTGGTTGTAAGGTTCATTCAGGTTTCACAAATGATGAAAGAGTAAAGAAATATGACAAAAGTCGCAAAGAAGCCCCAGCGCATTACCCGCCACCCCCTCGTGTACATTTAGATTAGTAAGACTCGTCCGCCAGTCAGAAAATCCACGCCTATAGCTTCACGGGACTGCGATGGACCCTCACTATGGTAAACGGTCAGTGTTGAAGGGTTCATTCCTTTGGCCCAGGTGCGCCACAACCATACCCCCTCAACAAAACCCCGCCATTCTCTCCTATTATGCACCTTGATTCTCGCCTCTGCCAAACTGCCAAACTCTTCTCTTTTTCAGACATTCGTTTACTGACTTCAATCCCACTTTTTCTTCGATCTCCCGGCCGGTCGGTTTTCAACACACTCGCGACTATTACATCTGCTGAAAAACCGACTATCATTCATCCTTTCCACATGACCAAACCATCTCAACATACTTTCAATTTATTCTCTCGTCGTACCCCTTTCTTTCACCACCATCCACAACTTCTCTAATATGTTCATTTCCTCTTTTATCAATTCTTCTCACACCTAAGCACACCCCACTAAGATTGTCCATCTGAACACATAAAACTTTAGCATTATACTTCTTATTCCAGACCTAAAGTCTCACTACTATACAAGTAACACAGGTAACAACATACCGTCATGATAAGACCCTAGCGCACTAAGACTAGACTTTAGTCCCTTTACATTCAAACAACGATTTTTAATTCGCAGCTACACAGGCACGAGCTTCCCTGCCATTCACAAACTTTGCCCGCCTACTAAACTCGCATCATCCGCTCCCTTTCTCATCCAAACAACCGCCTATACCCTTAAATATTTAAATCAGACACTTGTTCCACTACTGACCATCTAACATAACTTCACACTGAGGGACTGTGTCCTCACTCACACCCATAACCTAACTCTTATACTACGTGATTTGTTGTCAAAGCCTCCTCCCTATACCACAATCTACCTGCCACAAATACCAGTCTCGGTCATACCAATGTGCCCTCAAACGTCTTCAGAGTATCGTATCACACAAAACCCAAAATCAGATCAAGCGCATATTAATACCGGGTAGGGCACAACCCCTCCACATCCCATTACCTCCCCATGCACAAATTATGTCAAGCAAATTATAAACACTCAATTTCCTGTATCATCGCCCTACTCTTCCCCAAGAAATTCTTTTTTCCATACCCCATATTCGCATAGTATAGCCAAAATTCAATAACCAAAAGTGCAGGATAACATCCACGAAACACCCTAGCTGCCCGTCACTCCGAGCAATTAGAGCAAACTATCAAACCTTCAACTCAATCAACTTTTTGACAGAAATTATTCTACACACGCCTCACTTCACTCAATACTGATGACATATTCCTGATGTCCCAATTCCAGCTAATGTCCTATTCATCCAAACAACCGTATATATCATCGGAACATAACCCTGCCAAATAGAAATGCCTTCGACCCAAACCTATCCTCGCGTCAACCCTATCCTAGACCCGCTATGCTTAGACAAATTCCTAGTAGAATATGCCTAAAATTCACAATTTATTCTTCTCTCTGTCCACTAACCCCATTCTCTACTCATTTGCTTCAATGACATAAAAAGATTTTTGACCGATCCACATCCCATCCATTACCTTCTCCATAACATACTCCCTCAAAAGAACTCGACAGAACCTTTGGTATTGTCTTCCACCAAATCAGAATCCATTCGAAGGTTCAGTCTGCGGCCAACCGCCCCATTTCGACCAAGAAAGTGCTGTAACAGCAGATCATTTGACTCTTCCCGATACACATCACTCACTTCCACAACACTAAAACGTACCCTTTATTAATTTCTTCTACAGTTTCGCACTTCCTATCTCCTCTACCCTATAAGAATCTACCATAACACGACGCCTTCAGATCACCCTTATGGACAACGGGCTCTCTCCCATACATAAATCTCTCCCAAATAGAGAGTAGAACAATAACAATTCTCCATACTCTCCTTGCGAACCTCATACAGCCTCCATAAACACGCTTTAGTATGTAACACACCCTTCTCAAGATCAATTCATATCCACCATCTGCTCCGCTTCTAAGGATTCATTTCCTCTACCAGTTTACAATTTGTCATCTACTACCCTGCAGATTTACGCATCTTCTTCGAACGTTCTTCTCACCGTTCTACCAGATTTCTATCCTCTGTTCAGCCTTTCCACAACAAACCTTCCACTCACCCCACATAATACGCTATCTCCTTCTATCCTATCTATCATCCATAACCCAAACTTTCCACACACACACAGTCATTATCATTCAGACACACACTCTTCACTTACTTGGGAAATGCATTAATTCCATCCGATTTTATCAAAGGGTTCCTTCTTTTGCCAGCAGCTCCACTCACAGCGCATTTTCAATTCAGTTACAAAAACAACCCAATCCTTATTCATCTATTCTAATAATAGCATGGTTCATCTCTTCTTC